>JAABUG020131620.1:0-19854 GCA_011319215.2 Scortechinia acanthostroma
GGTGCTTTCGGTAGAGGATCTTCAGCGTGGAAATCCTCTCGTCTATCTTAGTGCTTGCGTATGGTGGTGGATCGTTGCTATCGCGATCTGATTTGCCTGTCTCCTTGGCACTGAGGGTCTCCAGAGCCTTGATGCGATGGAGGATCGCAAAGCCCTTTGTCTGCTCTCTCTCATAGTTCCCGATCTGCGTTGCATAGATCTGTGCGCCATCCCGGTCCTGTTGGCGATCTGAGGCTGCCTTTTCTTTCGGCTTGGCAAGGGTTTTCTGTGTCTGGGCATGCTGGTAGCGCTTTTTGAGGTCTGTAAAACTCATTGTGGCGTCTGTACCGACTGTCTCACTTGCTTGTGTTGTCCTGGGTTGAAGAATTGTTGAGGATTGTCCAATGTGCATGAGATGTCAGGCCCTATGGTGTCATAATGATCAGTACATATAGTTGTCTGAAGTGCCTGAGAGATCGGGTATCCATCTATCTGCAATCACAACTTACTCATACTTGTCTTCCACATCTGGGATGACCTGCATTCAAATCGCCTACCCATTTCTGCTGGAACCTGGGAAGCCGTCGACCTGTCGATCCTGGCCCTGCTCTCACACTGCTCTACTACACCATGTGTTAAGAGAACAGTTTTCCCGGCGATGGCGTTGTCTATCATTTGACGGCGTGTCATTTCTGATATATATGGTGTGGTAAAGAGCAGTCTTCAAATTGTAGCTCCCTTCTCACGTCAGCCTTTTCATGGAGCCTACCACCATTGCTGCGGTACTATGCCCCAATGTCAGTCCATAGACCTCGGCAGAGCTCATTCATGGGAAAACTATGTATAAGCCTCCTTATAGGGGTTAAAGGGAATCTCCAGATCCTCTAACTGGCTGAACAGAAAGTAGGCGGTTCCCTTGGTCGTCACGAATTTCGCACCCGACGGTAAAGAAAAACGTACTACGAAAGGCGCAATCATTTCCTTTTTTTGAGCTGACGACATCAGTTCCTTGACCTGCCTCCTCCGCAATGTGTCCATTAGTGATACCAGCTTCCTACTGCGTCAGTGCCTTATGCGGTGTAAAGTTCATCCCTTGGCGTGGCAACGACAACAGTTGACTTCGCTTCCTGGAGAATTCTGGTCGTTTGCTCGGAGAACTGCTCATTTGGATCCTTGGTCTTGTCACACTTTAAGAATCGGGAGATCTGAGAGATGCCGTACTGCTTGCCATCGATCTTCCCTAAAGCCATCGGATTAGCCAGAACGAAAGGCGGCAGTTCGGCGAGACTCTCTTCTTCAGTAATAGCAGAATTGACGATCTTTGGCTTCCTCCTACTAGTTCTGGTAGAAGGAAAAACCTCCTCATCGAACCTAGCAGTTTATCACTGGCCTTTATCGCGTCTTGGGGAGATTCTTCTCCCAACTCGAGGAGGACTTGCTGGCGAATTGGCTGAGAATCCCCTCTAAACCAGTTGGTAAATCCACTCTAACTAGAGATTGAGGCGCTGCCTGATGTGATAAAAAAAAAAAGAGTGCTGTCGTTCGAGAACACTATGCTGAGGAACAAGAAGTTGGTGGCAAACTGCTATCATACAAATAGTAACGATCCCGTGTGTGCCAGTTCCTTCTCTCGACAAGAGGCTGTCAAAGGGACTGCTTCAGCGTTTGTTCAGCGTTCATTCGTCACAAGCAGATATACCGTCTACTTCATAGTCTCTTCGAAGACCACACTCAACCAGTAGGGGAGCTGCCACCTGGCCTCGCTAGTCTACCTGGCGCCGACTGTCCCAGTTAGCACCCGACGTCCCCACAGACCCGAACGCGCAGTAATGCCAGTAGCCCCCTTGGAAAAAGTACGGTTGCAAGGAACACTGTGAGAGCCCAGGCAAGGCCTGGAGCAGTACCAAGGCTGATTGTGTGAACTGGCAAGGATTCACCAGTCGTGTTTAGCTAACCTTGAGCAACGGTGCGGATATTGATATGATTATTTTAGCCCGATCGGATGCCCATAAGCTTTTCAGTCTTTCTGATCGCATTCCACTTTGGAATTGAATCATGAATTGAATCATTTCAGCACGCTAGGATATGCGTCCATAGCGGACAAGAGGGCAGCAGTCACTGAAGAAATATTAGACATCTCCATCAGAGTTAGCTAAGTAGAACTTACACGGCCCGTTTTCGATTATTCTCCGGAGGCTTGCCCAAAATCTAGTGGGCTCGGTGAGGTCTTCGTGCGCAGGCACATTCAATGCGTCGCGTAGAATTTTGATTAAGCTGGAAAGGTCGACGAACTCGGAGGTGGAATTGCGAGATAACAGAGTGGCCTCGCAGACAACAACAGCTGCGGGCGGGTGTCAGCAGCCCCGTGTTACACAGCAAAGTCGAAGATGGACGGACATCTTTGTACTTACCGCAGGGAACGCAGACCATCGAAATCCGATTCTTGTGGGTCACTGACCAAGGAACTAGGCCCTGAATACCATATCGACAAGCCCGGAGCAGGTCGCCTTTCCTCAGGATATCACGCATCTTTTCGAATTCCTTTTGCACGAATGCTCGCATGGCCGCCTGTATGTCGACATGAAGCAATATCCGTGCGTAAGCGGCGGTCGGAAAAGAAATGAAAGCTGTATATTCGCCTTTCTGTTGCGCATTCGAGCTCTCCCATTTGTCGATTGCCTGGCTCACATGTTCGTTGAGCTCTGTCGGGGACATCAATGAACCTATTCGAAGCTCATCTGCGTAGATGAGAAGGCCGACGATATGACACATGCTCGCCAGACCGGTGTAGGTTGTGACTGTGTCGGAGAATAGAGACTCAACTGCATCATGAAGATGAGTCGGTCTAGACTTGACCTGGACATGTCTTCTTTCCCACTCTAAGGCAGAGGAGGCCGACCACAACACCTCTGAGCATGGCATCTCTACACTATCTAAACAGTTACTGATAGTGCTTCGGATGGTGCCATACACAGCGGACCAGAGACGCACAACCACCAACGCGCATATCAGTGACCTAGATAGTCAGCCAAAACGTGCTTGCGGCGCTTGAGACGGATGATAAGGGTCGGCCTTACCTCCGGTAGCTCTCGGCCTCGACGAATCTTCTCCAATCCTCTTCCACGGTTGATGAGTTGTTAAGTAACAATGAAGACGGTGAACGTTCAACCCGACTGGCTAGCGAGAGAAGGCTGTCCAGACTTCCCACTGTGAGGTCAATATGTGGCGCGCCACCTCCGGGTAACCCGAAGACACAGTTCATCAAGAGCGTTTGCATTACCCAGAGAGGCACCATGGCGGATTGTGAGCCAACAGTGTCCACGTACTGAGATACCAGGCGTCTTGAGCATTCAAAAAAGGCCATTCCAATATGCTTGTCTCCACAGTACATGGCGCCATCTGCCAATAGAGATAGAATGAGAGCAGCAGGTGCATCTCCAGGATCGGTGCAGGCCGCATGCAAAAACGGTAGGTTCTTTCCAGGGACAGCCCAGAACATCCTCCAATAACGATCAAGTGTCTGCCGTTCGGGCACGGCAAGCTGGCCATACGAATCGACAGGACCCTTAAAAGCACCATCTAACCCCTGCATTGTCGCCTTAAGTCTTTGTCGTGCCTGTTCAGTGATTCGCGTGTCGGTTGGCGTCTCTGCAGTGGCCTGGATAAGCGTGTCCAGCGCTGGCGATGCCGGGAAACTTTCTAACCCAGAGGTGAAATAGTGATAAGGCGTTCTATAGCCTTGCCCACTCATCCCGTCTAGGCAATTTAGCCAAGGATCGTCTTCTTGGCCTGTTTCGAGATAGAAACGTGGGATTTGAAAATTGTCGGGAAAGGGAGCTTCCGGTCCGGAGGAAGGGACATTGAAGGACGACCCAGACTCTGTTTGTATGGATGCATTGTCTAAGCTGAGTCCGAGTGTGCCGCCGCCCACGGGAGCAGTCCCACTCCCTCCACCAAACGCCACGAGGTTGCCCCGATCCACGACCAAGTCTGATGTGGTTGGAACAGCACTGTCGGGCCAAGCTGACGCAGCCATATGTAGTAAGCTTTCAGCTCCTGTGGCTGCGCTCAGGGGGGCTCCAGATGGAGCGTCGAGTGTCGATGATGGCAAATAATGAGACTTGGCTTCGGGGAACCTAGATGAAGGAACCATTTCAGGTGACGGCGCTGTTGACACAGAAAAGCCATGATGTTTCCTCTGATGCCGGCTGTGTAAGTCTTTGCGAGTAAAGCACAACGAACACTGCCGGCATCGAAATGGTCGCTCAAGCGTATCTATCAGCAACCCGTGTTTGTTAGCAAAGTCTTGCTTTCACCGGGGACTGCTCTCGGCTGGGACCCTACGCCGTGTGA
This sequence comes from Scortechinia acanthostroma, assembly GCA_011319215.2. Lineage (NCBI taxonomy): Eukaryota > Fungi > Ascomycota > Sordariomycetes > Coronophorales > Scortechiniaceae > Scortechinia > Scortechinia acanthostroma. The sequence goes on from JAABUG020131620.1 coordinate 4,333, forward strand.
GGTGTCGCTTTAAGTGCTCAGCGCGTCGAAATCGCTGCTGACAGAATCTGCAACAATGCGTCTTGGTGCGCTGTAGACTACGCGATGACATCGTGTTTGGAGGCTGCGATGTGTGAGGCGCTAAGCCCTGCTACTTGACTGCCGATAGCCGCGTTTCCAGTAATGTAGAAGAATAGCATAGTTCCTATACTCATGGACTACAAGAAGTTCTTACCAGACGGTAGAGAGAGTAAGCCTGCTATACCTTAGCCGAGGTTGTGAAGGCTGGAGATGATTGCGGGGGTGGCGCGGTGCGGGGTGGCGCGGTGCGGAGCGGAGCAGCCCGCAAACATCTCCAGCCGTTCCTTCACTCAGTGCTCGTGCTATTGATACCGACTTGTCGATAAAGAACCATACAAAAGTATGACAGTCCTAAATCCATCTGGCAGTGCTCTTAGCCGGCCAAGAGAACGACAACGTGCAAACCGCCAGGCTTGCGAGGGTTGCCGAAAACGCAAGGTGAGGTGCGATCTCACCACCTGCAATCCCTGCTCAAACTGTGCTTCGCGGAAGAGACAATGCCTTGCGACCATGCCAGTTATGTAAGCGATCCCATCTGGGTGAGTGTGGTTAACGTACTAATTGCTCATGATAAAATGCAGGGCTGGCCGGGGAGCTTTAAGGACCGATGTTGGAATAGACCTGCCTATCCCTGCCCAGAGTGGCGTACGCAACAATTATGACGCTGCTGCGGAAGTCCACAATATGTATGCTCCAGAGGATGCCAACCGGCGGATAGACATGCTTGCTTCAGAGGCCGCTCGCGCCCTTCGCAAGGAGAGAGAAAGAGGTCCACGCAACGAATCGATCACGCAGACGCCCTCCCCTTCATCGACAATTACTTCACAACCTGCCCATTCGGTCGATGACGAAATCTGGGCTCGCAACTTACAAGCGGCGGGAAATAGAGGGCAAGAAACCCTCACTATGGCAGAGCCGTCAACAAGTCCTGCAGGATCCTTGGTGCAAAAAAGCCCAGCACCTGCTAGGAAAAGGGTAAAGTTCGGCTCAGAACTGCTCGCACATTCGGTTCTACCCCACATGGATGGTCACGCCGAGTTACTTATCCATCAGTCACCCGCAGAAGTGGATCGGAAAGACCTCCGATTACTACTGCCTCCCATAGCAGGTCCTCCGCTTGGGAAAGCTCCTTGGATCCACGCTGACTGCCAGGCTCATTTGGATGTCCTCGCACATCTTCCCCCTGACGACCGCTACTACCTCTACAATATGAAGAAAGTATTCAAATTCCCTCAGCGTTCTGTTACCGACCAACTTCTTCGGATATTCTTCCGCTGGATAACACCATACCTGCCTATTGTCGACCGACGCAAGACTGTGCGGAGGTACGAGAGTCTCTACGCAATGCAACGAAGCTCCCCGTTGCTTTTCCACGCCATACTATTTTGCGCATGCCCATTTGCGGACGAAAGTATTCTGCGTGATGCAGGCTTCAATAATACAACCGAGGCAAAAGCGTATTTCTTCCAGCGAGCCAAGGCTCTATACACCTACGACTGTGAGCCAGACCAACTGGTCGTAGTCCAGAGTCTGATATTGCTGAGTTTCTGGTGGATGGACTATACCGAGGAGAAGGACATGAAGTATTGGTTGAACTGCGCTGTCAACCTCGCCCTTTCCATGGGCATGCATAAGACTGTCCCCAAGTCTCTTGACATGTCACATGCGCGACGCAGACTGTGGCGAAGACTTTTCTGGTCACTCTATGTACGTGGCCTTTTTGAATTTACCCAGATAATAGCTCACCTACTCCAAGTGTCGTGCGCAAAACATCGCTATCGCTCTCGGCCAACCCTTCTATTTGCGCCTTAGTGACTGTGATTTGGAGCCATTGCAGGAGTCAGACTTTGAGGAGGGAGAAGACGAGGCAGGAGAGGATGTGTGTACGGGTTCTGCCCGCTACGATCGCTTCTTCCCGCTCCGTCCTCCCGCTTGCCACATCCATGTCGTCTTAAAGCAAGTCGAGTTGGCGGCTTGGAGTACGTCGAGCCAACCATTGCTTTTATACCACCTGCAGACGAAGCTGACAAAACCAAGTGGAAAAGCTAATCTTATCTTTGCAAGACGCTCGTGACTCACAGGAGGCTCTGCAAGTGCTAAATAACAAACGAGATATCGGAGGACGTGATATCCTCTTGTCGGCTGGTATCGCGTCGGACGGCTTGTCGATCGACGAAGCTTCTTCCTGGAATGAAAATAATGTCTTCGCCATATTCTTACACATTAACCATGAGAGGTTCGTCACTTTGTACCATCGTCGGCGCGAGAGGGCTCTACTCGGCTTACAGCGGATGACATCCCAAAATGCTTCGGTTAATCCCGACTCCCCCTCCCGGACAGCTTTGTCCCTCGAAGGCAAGCCCGTTTCTATCACGTCAAATCTTATACAGGGCCGTAGAGAGATCGTTGCATCAGCGGAGCGTGTGGCGCGCATGGTTAACGGTCTCCATATCTGCGGTCTGCTTCGATATGCGCCCTCTTTTGTGTATGTAAATTCCTCCTCTGCCGTATATGGAAGCTAATAGAGCGGTCGTTGCAGGAACACGACTACTTTTCACGCCCTTCTTTCCCTGGCTGAAGAAATCGCCAATAGTTTGGAAGGCACCTCTCGCCATTCATGCGCGAAGGAAATGTTTCGCACCTTATTAGGAGGGGTGGGAGAACTCAGGAAGTACTGGCCTGCTGCATCCTGGTGCTATTCAATGTACTCCAACCTCGAGCTCAACGACTTCGAAGCCCTGAAAGCCTCCGCCGAGAAGGCTAAGCTACACTCTCGGTTGCAGTCCCATGCGCCCTCTAAGGCCCCTTCAGGGGTTGGGTCTCCATTGCCTGCCGGCCCTAGCGCTACGTGGTCGTCACACGATATTGACTTCTTCGATCCCGTACTGTATTTCAATGAGAATCTGCCGTTTGCCTTTGATTCTCTAGTGGACTGGGTGAATTTTGGCTCAGAGCCGTACTTGTCTGTCTTCGAATAGCCACATGAATTGCTGTGTGAGGCGAGCAGCCGTCATGTCGAAAATAAGGCAACCCGTTCCTCTAGAACACCAACCAAGGCAGAACCCCGCACTGTCTTCATATGTCGGGAGTCAATGACAATGTCCGTGTTAAAATATGTGTTGTAAAGGCCCAAGCCGTCTTCGTTGAACTCTGGCCCCCAGCGAAAAGGTCCTGCCACAAGCGTAATTCGGCGCTGATCCGCGATCTGAAGCGTATGACATATTTCAGCCCTCAACTCGCTAAAGGTGATATCAAAGACCGTGGGAGGTGGGCGAAGGAAGTAGAGCACCTCCCAGCCTCGCCGATTGACGCGGAGACGATCGGAATCAGATGGCTCTCTGCGCGTCCATCCTGCCCAATCGCCTGATGAAGGGCTGCTTAGACATGTGTCTAGGTCAAGGCGCTCTCTCTCTCCCACAAACGACAAGCGAGGGAAGCAAATCCCGAACTCTGGCACATGAGACGGCGTCAGATTCATCTCGAGCTTAGCCCCGTCGAACAAGCACATTCCACCTGGGTTTTCCTCCTTGTTTAGAGTCCGAAACCAGCACATATTTTCGCCGTGGATCAGAACTGGTAGCATTCGAGCCAGTTCCTCGTACAGAGTATGTCGAGATTGACATCTGTGCGTGATCTCGACCGAGTACTGCTCTCTTTGGCCGTGGATAATGCAACTTTCTAGTGCGGTGCGGGAGAACTGAAATCTCTTTTCGATCCATAGACCTGTTTTCTCCCGTCATTTTCATGAGCAAGTGGGGACCAAATATTTGCATAACTGATCTGAAGCAGGGATCTGTGTGTCGTCGCTGAATGGACCCAGATTGAACTTACCGTTATGGAGCAGGACAGCTAGTCTTAGCGATACCGGAGCTGCCGGATCATAGTTTTCCAGAACCTGGTCACTCGCCATCTGCTTGCCGTGTTAGCATTAGCATCTATATCGTGCTCCTGTCTGAGTCTGTTGCTAACGATCTGAATGACTGGGACGCATAGCGGGAGGGCCTAATGATGGAGTACGTAATGCAAGCTCCGCCAATCAAAAGGAGGAAACAGGAAACAATCGCTGCAGAGTTGTGGCATTATTGTATTTCAACTCAGCTGGGGCCACTCACCATAATGAGGTTGCGAGATTCTTGAAGACGCCAGAAAATCAGCTGTATGTTGAATACTGGCTATAAACCGATGACTGTGAAGGGAAATGCCGTTTCCGGACTCGACCTGTATTATTGCAGAGACATGAATCAAGAGTTGAAGTCACGTGTTAGGTTGAGGAGGTTGTTTGTGAGAATCGGGAGCGTTCCTATTAGGGTACAGCTCTGTCCATATATGTCTAGGTAGGGACGCTAAACCAGAAAAGGAATGAAGGGGGGAAATGGGGAATCCTTAACAGTTTCAAGCACAAACCAGACTAGCCAAGCGCCAAATTTGCCAGTTCCAAAAGGGGGTTTTTACTAACAAGAAGCAAAGATCACATGATCTCCAGTTGTACTGGCAACTTCCGTCCATTTTGTGTCCATATGTCACACGGCCCATCACATCGTATCCTACAGCCACGCCTATAATTTACTCCCCCGGACAAGCTTCTCCACTTCAGCAAATTGATAGTAGAAGTCCAGGCTTCCAGGATTCAGCAGAGTACCAGACGGCTTGATCCGTTGGCCTGAGACGATCTGCTTCACAGGCAACTCAACCTTTTTCAGGTTGACAGTGGTCTGACACAAAGGTTAGTCCCGACAGATTTCTTCGTCAGTGAAACAAGTGATCGGCTACATACTGGGATTTCAGGGGTCTCAAAGACAAATGTGGGCACATGGCGGGCACTGAGCTCAGTGCGAATCGCAGACTTGACCCGAGCCATTAGATCAGGGGTAAAGGCGACACCAGGCTTCATAAGGAGGAAGAGCATCACCCGTTCGTCAGGATCGGTTGGTCGCCGCTGGCCAACACAGACGGAATCAGCAATCTCGGCGGCGAAGCCACCTTCGATCACTCGGTAAATCTCGGCAGAACCGAAGCGAACGCCAGATGGGTTCAAGACTCCGTCTGCACGGCCGTGGAAGAGGATCTGTTTTGTGATGGGGTGGATCGAGATGAAGTCACCATGGGTCCAAACACCTGCAGACAGTCAGCAATAACGCAGCGTGCGGTAGCTGGACATTTCAACATACCATCGAAATGAGCAAAGTACGCGTCATGATATTTCTTGCCACTTTCATCACCCCAGAACATAGTGGGCATATTAGGGAAGGCAGCAGTAGCCACTAGCTCTCCCGGAATTCCGTCAGCCACGGGGACACCCTTGACGCCATCCCCTCCCTCTATGGTTGAGTCATAGACTTCGACAGGAATCCCTAAGCTGGCGCCAGCACATCCACCCACATGCACGGGGATAATGGGGTTTCCGGTACCAAAACAGCCGGCAATATCGGTGCCACCAGACATATTGTTGAGACGGACGTTGGCCGGGAATCCTTCATCATAGAACCACTCGAACAATGCATCGCGCAGAACCATGCCCGTGCTGCTGACCACCCGAAGAGCACTCAAGTCCTCCATTTCACGGGGCTTGAGCCCGAGTTGCTGCAGTTCGTGCATCCAGCGTGGGGAAATTCCCAAATGTGTCACCCTAGAATCGTAATTAGAGAAGCCTTGGTCACCTTCTATCAACTGCCGATACATACCTCTCCTGGGAGGAAATATTAATCAATGCAAGAGCATCCGGGACGAATGGACTACCATCGTAGAGCACAGCGCGAGACCCGAAGAGTAGGGTTTGGACAGCAAACAGATACATGATCCATCCGGTGGTGGTGTATTGCATTGCCACACAATCCGGTCCCAATTCCATCTGCAAAGTACCCTCCTTGAACGAATTCAAGAGAATACCGCCCACCGAATGGACAATACACTTAGGCTGGCCCGTCGTGCCGGACGAGTATACGACCAGGAAGGGGTCACGGAAGCCCACCCGCTCAAACTCTAGGCGAGAGTTTCCGCCTGCCCTTGCAAGGAAGCTCGACAGAGGCAAGGTCCGGGGGAGGTGCGTCACCTCGGCTGGTCTCGATAGGAATCGTGGCATCGAAATGATTCCCTGAAATTCCGGCACGGACTCCATACCCTTCTCGATATCTCGCATTTTGCCCCGGAGATCAATGGTCTTGCCGTTGTATACGGTCCAGTCGTCCATAAAGAGCCAGCGAGGCTTGATCTGCAAGAGTCGGTCGAGCACACCCTTGACTCCCATATCGGTGGAACTAGAGGAGAAGATGGCGCCTAGTGCCGTTGTTGCAATGAACACCAGTAATGTGTCAATGCTATTGGAGGCGCAGACAGCGACACGGTCCCCGCGGACGACACCACCGGCTTTCATAGCCTGCAGCAGGATGCCTGCCCTCTGTCTCATCTCACCCCAGGTGAGATGAACGGCATTCTTCGCATCGCCTTCCCGTACTTCGGTGACAGCGACCTTCCCATCCTCCTTCCCTGAGACTCCACCTGTTTGACCTGAGAACAGGAGATTCTCCGCATAATTCAATTCCACACCTGTGAACCATGCAGGAATGCTATCTATCCGGGCTGTCTCATCCACGACCTTGCTGTAGGAGCCTTGGTGGATGATGGGGAAATACTTCCAACAGAATTCCCAGAAAGCGGCGCGGTTCTGGGCGGAATAGCGATGCATATCATGATAATCCTAGAGTCCCCACTTATAAGTTCTATGTTCATCAATTGCGCTGAACGCTGGAGGCACAAGACTGACCTCAAAGGTGCGGCCAACAGACCGCTCTAACGCCTGCTTAAACCGACCCATGGTGGTCGATGCTGGGTTGGGATGCTCCCATAATTTCCGGGGGAGAGCAGTATCTGACATGATGACTCCAGAAGGGACAAGACTGGTCGTATAATACAAGTAGATGTCAATTGAGAGCTCTCCAAACTGGAAGGGTGTGTAACATGCGTTTTTATTTTCCTATGCTTCACCGAACCGAGGCCCGCGCTCTTGCCCTGCCTGGTTTAACTAACCCCTTACAACTATTACCATATTTCCGGACGCTCGCTCCGCGAGGCTACCGCATACCCGCTCCCTAGTATTTGGGTATTATTCCATTCGATCATCCACTTTCCATGCGATTCATTCAACTAAAACAGGGCGATCTACAGGATAATTAATTAATCAACTGACATAAGGCAATTTGATTGGCCAATACAGATAACTTGTATACATTATTTTTTGACGAAATAACCCTCGTCAACTCTGCCACCTTCTCCCGCTTGTAATACGGTAGCAACTTCATAAGAGCCTGTAAGGCCTCGCCACTCTTTAGAATTCCCTTTATACGATCATCCTGGCTAGAATACACTATCCCAGTTAAATCAAAAGCTTTACGCGACCGATTTTCGCGTGCGTGGCGAAACTCTCAGAGCATGGTCGCTGACACTATTCTGGCCCGTTATGTTGGGGTTTCCTGCACCCCAACAACCCCACTAGATGATGTGGCATCAGTTCGGGCCGGACCGTGTAAGTGGCGGGGAAGCACCCCGATATTGGGGTAGACCCCACTATTCCTCTTCCAGTTTGTCCTCCGCAGACCCCTCGAATGTGGAGGCATTGGGGTGGTCGTTCGGTTATGTAATACAACACTGGTGATGAACGGGAAGGGGTTGGACAAAGATGCAGATTGGAGGTAACATGGCGTAAGGCGAGATCTATATGGTTGACCGCAGAGCCGAGGTCGTCGAAATTCATAATTAACCGTACCAAGCGATACACCTTATTTAGGTGGTGGCATTCCACTTTTACATGACTAGCGACTAGCATCTCCTACATTTCTTCTACAACACCATGGCACCGTCGAACGACTTCGGAGTGGGTAGCTCCAACGGCGAAGAGCCAGACATCCTACGTGAGATCATCGCGCAGGCCAAAAACGTCCCTCACACAGACGAGACTGGTTACACCATTCCGGACACGTACCTTGGAGCACGTCGTCCGATCAAGGTTATCATCATAGGTTTTGGCGCTGCCGCCATCAACCTAGTCCACGTCTTGGGCGAGACCGCTTCCCCCGGCGCGAACATCTCCATCCAATGCTATGAAAAGAATCCAGAGGTCGGGGGTACGTGGTACGAGAATAGATACCCCGGTTGTGCTTGTGACATTGTTAGTCGGCCCCGGGGCGGCGAAGAAGCATTGCTGCTCTCCCAGACCCCACTCCTGCTTCACCATTTACTCAACTGATTACTGATTCGCTCTCAGCCCGCCGTCAATTATCAATTTTCGTGGCATCCTAAGCCGGACTGGTCGAGTTACTATGCGACTTCGCAGGAGATCCACGAATATTTCAAGGACATGGTCGCAGCACACAACCTCAGTGGCTTCGTGAAGATGGAGCACAAGGTTTCTGGAGCCTGGTGGAATGAGGATCAAGGCGAATGGAAGATCAAAGTCGAACCTGTCGGCAAGCCTGAAGAGGCTTTCTTCGATACTGGCCATGTCCTTATCAACGCTACTGGGGTCTTGAAGTGAGTTTGCGTCCCCCATTACTAACCCTGCGTGGTTCATGCCCTGACTTTTCGACCCAGCAACTGGAAATGGCCAGATATCCCCGGTGTGGAACGTTTCCCAGTCAAACTGCATAGTGCAGCGTGGGACGAAAGCGTTGATCTAACCGATAAGGTGGTTGGAATTATTGGGAACGGGAGCAGCGCCGTGCAAATCATCCCGGCTATCTTTCCTAGTATGTTCCTTGTTGATGAGAGCCTCCAGAGGAACGTTCGCAGTTAACCATTGGGATAGAGGTCAAAAAATTGAAATCGTTCATGAGGTCCTCGACTTGGATCACGGCGGGATTCGCGCAGAAATATGCTGGAGAAAACGGCGCCAACTTCAATTGTGAGACTTAGGGCTGCTTTTTTCCTCGTCCAGTTACCCTATTTGCTGACTGGTTTACAGACACCGAAGAGCAGAAGGAACATTTCCGGAGGAATCCAGACGAATATCTGAAATACAGAAAACTTGTCGAAGCCGAATTGAACCAACGCTTCAAATTCGTACGTCTCCTTGCCGCCATTTTAGCCAAAATAAAATATAGACGGCGTCCTCTTAACACGGTTGTGATAGATCATCAACGGCTCGAAAGAACAGCTAGAAGCTCTGGAAGTACGTTTTGTGTCTTTACTTTATATTCCGCATTGGCTTTGCTAAGGGATATACAGTTTGCCAGGAAGGAAATGGGCAAGAAGCTAGGCGGCCGGAAAGATCTCATCGACAAGATGGTCCCCACCAATTATGCAGTAGGATGCAGGGTAAGTTAGGTTCCTGCTACTTGACGTTACCTGGACCCACAGAAGCTGACTTCCCTCCAGAGACCGACACCAGGAAATGGCTACCTTGAGTGTATCGCGGACCAGGAAAAGTGTGAGGTGAGCTTCTCGCCGATCAAGGAAATCACCGAGAATGGGATTGTCACCGAGGAAGGAAAGGAACATCACATCGATGTTCTGATCTGTGCAACTGGCTTCGACGTCTCCTTCCGGCCTAGATACCCTATTGTCGGCAAAAATGGTGCAGATATGAGAGACGTGTGGAAGGAGTCCCCAGATACTTATCTGAGTGTGACCGCTCCGCATTTTCCAAATTACTTCAGTGAGTTTCCCTCATGAATGCCCCGAATTCCATACATGGCACAGGACTGACATGAGATCCAGTGATCAACGGACCGTTTGGACCTTATGGTCATGGCTCTATTCTCCCGGTGATCGAAATCATCACCCGATACGTGGAAAAATGTATCATTAAACTACAACGGGAGGATCTCAAGTCAATGATCCCGAAGCAAGAAGTCGTAAACGATTTCAGACGACATCGTGAGCTATTTCTCAGGCGAACGGCCTGGAGCTCTCCGTGTAGATCGTGGTTCAAAGGAGGAAAGGTCGATGGGCCGATCTTGATGTGGCCCGGAAGCCGTCTGCACTTCTTCGCCGCCCTGGAGCATCCTCGGTGGGAGGTACGTACTAAGAGCTCCTCCTACTGTACCCTGATCGATCAATCATCGATAGGTGGACTATACGTTCTAGGTGACTGACTGAAAACGAAATTTAGGACTACGACTGGGAAAAGCGCTCGCCCAACACCTTTTCCTATTTTGGCAATGGCTTTAGCCAGCGAGAGATCGATGGCTCGGATATTACATGGTACATCGACGGCGTCTGATTTATATCTCGAACTTGATAATCGCTTTTCAGCTCGAGTAGGCTATCCTTCTGAAGTATGAAACTGCGATGATCTGTATGGGACGGAGATTGGTTGGGAGGATTTAACGGCGGAAACAACGGGCGTTCTGTATCGTTGGATATAGCAAACACCACACCACTAGATAGCTTTCTCCTTCCCCTCTGTCTAGTCTCAAACGACGATAGGACACTCTCGTCCGACTAGTAGTAGCTAGAATAAAAAACCTTTTGTAGCTATCGAAGGCCTATTTCGTCTGATATCCAGGTATTTAGCGGCATTTCAAAACACTAGCCTTTTAGTAGGCCTTTAACCTACCTAGTAACTAGGTTTTTGCCTTTGAATACCACGCCGGGTGGAAGCACCCATCTAGACGCCTTAATATACTTCCTAGTAGTCACCTATTCGCGGTTTTCTGGCTATAGAACCGATCTCCGACACGCAGAAATCCCTTGGAGTAAGCACTTTTGCTGTTGCGGTAAGACCTATAGCAAAAGCCGTCTCATCGAAGTTATAAATATCCTTAGGTAGGATTCTATATTGAAGAATCCCCTTGGATCCTTACATTCTGCGCGTTTGTATTTATAACCCCTAGAGAAACGTGTCGCTAGCTCAAGCTGTCGTTTACCGAAATTGGCAACCTAATTTTGGCCAACTGTCTAGATAAGTTAGCCGTAGAACTGCAATTTGGACATTGTCACTGACCCCAGGTCCGTCATGTGGACTTGAGAATATTATCGTTCTGAGACTTGATGGTGCTCTGATTTCTCATTGTCTATATAGTAGTACTAGGCTCTCTCCTGTCTCAAACAAGGGGCAGAGGACATTCTTTACACCTCTGGTGCGTTTACACTTATAGATCTAGAAATCCGGAGAGAGGCCTTTGAGACATCCAGGTCCCGCATTGCCTAAACGATGTGAAACAGGTTCGCTCCCGCATCCACCGACAAATTGATGCCCGTGATGCCCGAGGCAAAACTTCCAGACAGGAACACTATGCCATTGGCAATCTCCAGCGGATCCAGGAGGCGATTCGCGGGGCTCTGTGACTTGGCTGCGTTGAGGTACTCGCTGGATAGAGACGACCCCCTCAGCATAGGTGTGTCGACAAAGCCAGGGCAGACAGTGTTGATGCGGATCCGGTCAGGGGCGTACGTGCGCGCGTCCACGGCACTCATCTGCACGACGGCGTGCTTGGATGCGTTATACGCACCGATCGAAGGGACTACAGCGATTCCACAGAGAGATGCGGTGTTAACGATCGAGCCTCGCTGCTGTTGGAACTCGTGCTGGACAGGGAGCGGGTCTTGATTCAGCATCTGCGCAATTTCATGCTTCTCACAGAAAAATGTCTAGATTTTATCAAACGGCGTATTTCTCAGCATTAGTTCCTTCCAATAGCCGAGAATATGGACTATCGAGTAGGGAAAAGAGACGCGTGGGATCGCAGGGGCAGGGGCAGGGGTTGAAAACTGACTCCTTTCTCGTTGATGTTACAGATCTTGTCGTAGTCAGCGGTAGTTGCGTCGGCGGTTTTGGCGTTGGAGGTCCCTATTCCCGCATTGTTGCATGCAAAGTCGATTCGGCCGTACGTCTCGACGCATTTGGCAACCATGGCTGCGACGGCCGCTTCATCGGTGATATCCGTCTGCCAAATCGTTACTTGCGCCTCCGGTGTCTCTTCTTCCATCAGAGCCTTGGTCCGTTCAAGTCCGGCCGTGTTCACGTCGACCAGAAACAACTTCTTGCACCCGCGCATTGCAAACAGTTTCGATGTTACCTGGCCAATGCCTTTGTGGGAGGTGAGGTACTCCGTCAGCACATAGGTCTTTTTTGTTCTTACTCGAGTATCTAGTTCGACGCACCTGAGCCGGCTCCGGTTATCAACGCAACACCTGCCGATAAGAGCGTGTCACCCATGTTTGGATATTTGTCTTCGTTAAGAAACTGTCGTTCTCGTGTTGCTGAGAAAAAGGCTACTGACTTGTCAGCCTACGGTTGGGGCTGGGCTTATACGCGAAATTGGGAGTATGAGGCCTCGGTCTCCACAGCGCGGGCAGACCCCTCCTCATCCATGTGGGGGTCTCGCCCGAGCAAACCCCTCCTTGTCGTTGGGGTCTCACCTCGGCAGCGGGGCAAGACCGCTCAAAGACCCCTCCGGATTGGGGTGCCTCCTTGGGTTGTGTGCCTCAGAAGCGGAGGTGATGGTCAGTGGTTCCAGTGGGTGTTTGCCCGAGATATAATACATCTCATCCAGACGGCAGGCCAAGTCACCTGCAACCTCTCCCAAGGAGACACCTGGATAGTCCTTTCGTTGCACCCTGCTTTTCACTTCCGTTGGCTCTCTAGAAGGAGGTAATTCTGGCAGCCTCGGAAACGCAGCAAGCCCTGAATCAACACGATGGCCACTCATTTCAAGGACGGAGTTGCCTTGGTAACTGGTGCTGGCTCCGGTATGGAACATCTTGGCCGTCAAGCCAGCTTGCACCGCAACCCTAGGCCGAAACTGACTGCTTTCATCTCATAGGCATCGGCCGAGCCACAGCAGTCGCTTTTGCCCGGGACGGTTGCGTGAAACTCGTCCTCGGCGACCTCAATCTTGAGGGACTCAAGGAAACCAAGACAATCATTCAAGCCAAGCATCCCGACACAAATATCCTCATCGAGCAGGTCGATATTTCGGATGAAGACCAGGTCCAGAGGTTTCACGATAACACCGTGAACGCGTTTGGCCGCATTGACTTTGCTGCCAACATTGCGGGATATGCACATCCGGCAAACAATACTGTGACCATAGACTCACACATGTACGATACGAGCTATATGGTCAACCAGCGTGGTGTTCGTGTTTTTACTTTTTCTCTGCACCCCTCCCCCCACCCGCGCCCCCCTCTTCTCTCTCCTGACTTCATATGCAGGTTACAACCAGCCACTAACCCTTCTCGCAGACCTTTTTCTGTCAACGAGCCCAGCTCCGCCAGATGCTCAAGCAAGATATTCCTGACGGATATCAATGCCGCGGATCTATCGTGAATGTGACAAGCTTGGCCGCGAAGGCCGTGATCCCTTTCTTATCCGTCTACTCGGCAAGCAAGGCTGCCATCCTCGGGCTCAGCAAGACTGACGCACTCGATTATGGCCCGGATTTAATCAGAGTCAACTGTGTGGGACCAGGAAATACTGAGACGCCAATGGTTTACAAAGCCATGGGCCCCGAGCACATGAAGGCCAACGCCGCAATGAACCCTTTGCGGAGAAATGGCCAGCCAGAAGATATCGCAAATGCCATCGTATGGCTCTCTTCCCCTCTAGCTGGTTGGATCACAGGGGTACATCTCCCCGTCGACGGAGGGCAAAATCTGTTTACCGGACACGGCCACGGATGAAAATGTGCGGCTGATTCGAGCTCGCTGTGTAGTAATAGTGATTATCATAGCGTGAAGTTGCTCTAAGTCAAGCTGATCTACTTATAACTACAGTGAATTCATTTCGCGATGACACATCACTTCAAATCTTTGATAGTTTCCATGCCGTCCACAATTTGGGCTCGGGAGAGTCCCATATTATCGGAGAATTTCTTAGATCAACAAAGCCTAATCAGTCATCGGCGATACGTGCATAAGCAGAATCCTAGATGAAATGGAATTCGTCGAGATCCTGACGGCTATGTGGACGATCGGGTTAAAGTCCAGGGCTGCGGAGAATCAAGGACGGTGTAGGACCGAAATATATGAATGCATCCAATAATTCCATATTTGATTAGAAGCTCTACAGCCAGTCCCGCATGGTAGGTGGCCCACTGCTCCTGAAACTCCGCCTCGGGCATGTCAGCCTTTCTTTTATTTTTTTTTTCCAAAAGAAGATCTGAATGCCGAGAGCTCGGCTGTTCTCCAAGAGACCTCGGACTGATCCCACAGAAAGACAGGTTCCACTAGCCCCGTGGGGAACTGGGAACCCCGATAGTTGGGGTAAGAGAAGATCAGGGGCTGGGGCCACTCGCTGACCTCAATACGTATTCACCTCTTTTTTAACTTCGCGTGTGTAATGTACTTGACTTGATTGCGTCTTTTTTCTTCAACTCCTGGTGGTCCTTGTCGCAACTTTGGGGGTTTTCTTCCTACGGTGACTTTGATCTTTGACTGCTTAACTACTGCTTGGACGTATTCAAAGCCGTCGCTATGGATGACCGTGGGCACACCGGAAAGTTGCGAGTTGCCATTATTGGCGCCGGGTGAGTTCTTCCATCCCCCTGGAAGTTCCTCGGGAGAAAGCAATTGCTGACCAAACGCGAGGCGCTGGAAATCAGATTTTCCGGCCTCTCAGTCGCACACTACCTGCGCAAATACGTGAATTTGCAATCTTTTGTCATCTACGAAGCTTCAGAGAAGACCGGGGGTGGCGCTGGAACTTGGAAGGAGAACACGGTAAGAGTCGACCGGTCCAAGAGTGCCTGAATAGGAAGAGGGGCTGACCAAACCTCGCTCGACAGTATCCCGGTTGCGGTAAGAATGCGCCAAGGTAGCTAAGACATGGACCAAGTCCGCTCACTGATTCTTTTCGCAGCTTGCGATGTCCCTATCCACCTCTACCAGCTGAGTTGGGCCAAGCGATGGAACTGGACAGAGTATCTACCTCTGCAGCCGGAGATTCAGGACTGTAAGGCGCAACTGTGCAGATGAATATGAAACCAAGCTGATGTTGGGCGGTTGAATGCGGTAGATTTGAACCAGATCACACATGAGCACGGCCTTTACCGCCACATCCAGTTCGCCACGCAACTCGAAGAAGGTGAGTGACTCCCGTCTCATCACTTCAGGAACATCGGCTAAATGGCCCTTCTTTGATTCACAGCGCGGTGGATTGAAAGCGAGGGAATGTGGGCGCTCACCTTGCGGAACGTGGGTTCCGACGATCCCGATAATGCGGTCTACACCGTCAAGCATCATGTGGTGATTATGGCCACAGGCCCCTTGTCACAGCCTCGTATGCCTGATGGTATCGACACAAGCCTATTCAAGGGAATCCAGTTTCACTCGTCGCATTGGGATCACAAAGTGACTCTAGGTACGCCACGCCAGTAGACGAGTTTCCCGTGACACCGTTCTTTCCTACTGACCGATCCTTCCACCTACCAGAGAACAAGAGAGTGGCCGTGGTCGGAAACGGCTGTTCAGCCACACAGTTCTTACCAATCGTAAGTCTTTTTCACATCCGCCAAGTGAGAAGAGCTT
>JAABUG020131731.1:0-19766 GCA_011319215.2 Scortechinia acanthostroma
AGATAGACAGATACTTTGGAAGAACATGGGATGAATGGAACATCAGACAGGGGACCTTGACTCTGGTGGGCCGGAAGACCAATAACGGCACACGGGCCCAAGTAGTGACATCAGGGACTCGCCTACTATCTTAGTAACTTAGGTTCCGCGTGTGGCTGGAGGATCAAGATGGAGTGCAAAGGAAACAACTTCCAATCACTGTCAAGTGTTTGTCGTCATCCGCTAATCACCATCGCAAATCTTCTGGATACTCAACGGATGGCGGCCTGTGAGAAGCTCTCATCGCTGGGTCTGGGGTCCATCATCCCTTGGCACCCAGCAAATGTCTCCACCGATCTTCATGCTGCAACACATTGTCCCCTGGGACTTATTACAATGCAATCTTGCTGCCTTCATGGCCGGCCTCTTTTCAAACTCTGCACTCTTCTCTTCACCCTGAAGAATCCCACTGCCTGCAACACCTTTTTGCGAGACTCGCAGTTCACGAATTGCCTTTACTTACTCGCTGTCCTTTGAGATAGCTCTCATCCAGTCAAATTTCCCACTTACCATTGACTGTTTATTTTCTACCTCTCGCCGAGTCGCGAGCAAGGAACCGTCAATATGGGAGCCGGCGGTATCGTTCTCCGCTTTTTCAGCTTAGCCATCCGTGTGCTGCAGTTCCTCGATGCCGCAGTCATCCTGGGGATCTTCTCATACTTCCTGGCTGTCCAGAACCAGCATAGCCAGCCCATTCCAACATGGATGAAGGCCGTCGAGGGTCTTTCCGGTGCAGCAACTTTGTACGGACTCCTCGGGATGCTCTTCACCTGCTGCCTGGGAGGAGTTGCCTTCTTCGCCTTCCTGGCCATCGTCCTCGACGTGTGCTTCATCGGAGCGATGATCGCCATTGCCGTGATGACCCGTGACGGAACCCAGTCCTGCTCCGGGCACGTCACTACTCCCGTGGGCTCCGGCGCTGATAACGTCGACAGCGCATCTGGCGTCCGGCTGG
This sequence comes from Scortechinia acanthostroma, assembly GCA_011319215.2. Lineage (NCBI taxonomy): Eukaryota > Fungi > Ascomycota > Sordariomycetes > Coronophorales > Scortechiniaceae > Scortechinia > Scortechinia acanthostroma. The sequence continues at coordinate 995 of JAABUG020131731.1, forward strand.
GCTATGCCTGTATGCTCGAAAAGGTGACCTTTGCGGTCTCAATTATCGGAATGTAAGTCACACTCTCCTCTTTCTTTGCCGGGTTCTATACTAATTTATGAACTACTAGCTTCCTCTTCCTAATCTCAATTCTCTTCCAATTCCTCTACGCCCGCCACCACAAGCGCGAGAAGCGTTTCGGCCCCTCCCCGGCCAACAATTACACCTACGGCACCGGCACCCAACGCCGCGGCTTCTGGCGCCGCAACAAGCGGACTCCCGAAACTGCCAGTGCAGACGATATGCTTCCTGGCCACCCCACCCCGGCCGACGTGGAGATGGGCGCTAATACCGAGAAGCCTGCGCCTGCGCCTGCGCCCGGCGGCTTCGGTGGTGCTGGTCGCTTCTTCTCGCGCAACAACAATGCTGCGGTTAATGGCGGCTCGGGCTATACCGCCAACTATTGATTTGGTAGTCTTCCTGTGCCATTCGGGTTTCATTGCGTTGGAGATGCGTGGAAACAGATTTAATGTGTGGATAATGAATTTGACCGAGCCTCGTTTGCTGAGAGGAGATCGGGTCTATGATTGAATGAGCTAGTTGTGATACCATTCCTAATACATGTTGATTTTGCTGTATTGTATGATTTCGTGGAAATGATACAATAAAGTTAATAATTTGATACTTTCTGTTCTGCTCTCTGTATCCATTGTGTTTTCTGAGAGACGAAGATTGAGCTAAATGACTATCTGGGCGTAATTGCGTACAATGTAGTTTTCAGGGATCATATTACATTCATCTATCTACCTAGAGCAGCGAACGCATGGCCGATTAATCATTAAAAGCCCTAAGAGAAAGTACAAGAGAAATAACAGGACCGACACTCGAACCCGAAACGACCTCTCGCAATGTAGCAACCACGAGACAGAAAACTACAATTAAGATTAAGCATGGTATGTGCATACACCGACAAATCAAAGGCCGTTGCAAATATTCCAAGAGAGGGAAGAAAGACGTGATAAAGTTTAGATACGCTCCATGGCACCGTGTCGGCAGCGCATGCCGGCCGCAACTGATCCCATGTGAACGGGTCGGCCCCGATCGCACATGGCCCATGTCTGACCATCAGGACCGCATAGGATCTCGCCGTGTGCGCAAGTCTCCGGGAATTCGTGCGCGGGCCCAGGCTGAGAGGCAGGCTTGGGGTGAGGGGCATGCTCGGCTTCGGGGTTGTTCTTGGACTCGGGTTTGGATGCGGACTCTGACTCGGGCTTGGACTGGGACTCGGTCTGAGGCTTGTATCCAGACTCTGGGTTGGACTGAGACGCGGACTGAGGGCTGTACCCACTGTCTGGTGTGGATTCAGATGAGGACTGAGGCTTGTACCCAGACTCTGGGGCGGAATGGGACTCGGACTGAGGGCTGTACCCAGACTCTGGGTTAGATTGAGTCTCGGGCTGGTACCCAGACTGTGGGGAAGATTGACTCTCAGGCTTATACCCGGAATCCTCAGTGGGCTGAGACGCAGACTGAGGCGTATAGCCAGACTCTGGGGCGGATTGAGACTCGGGCATGTAACCAGACTCTGGCGTGGAGGACTGTGAAGGCTTGGGATCTTCGCGAAGGGGTCCTTCGAGGCTAACGGGTGTCGCCGAGGGTGTGGCCACAGAGTGGGAGCTTGAAGGTGTGGCCACAGAGTGGGCACTCGACGAGACTATGGCCGCAGCGTGGGAACTCGAAGGTGTGGCCACAGACTGGGAACTTGCGGAAGGTGTAGCAGTTGAGGCCCCGGCTTGAGCGGACGAGGAAACCTTGGGACTGTTGCTCGAGTCACCGCTTCCCAGGAAAGGCGCAGAGCCCTCGCACTCGTATCCCTTTCCACTCAAGGAGCCCTCAACGGAAGGCCCGGGGAGAGGAAAGTTGACTTCCTGGCCCTCGATTGTCTTGCACTGGCCAGGACCGTTGACGTTGGCCACGAACAGGGCAGGAAGGCTGTCAAAGCCGCCGGCCCGACGGGAGATGGCGGGAGACATGTCGCGGGCGTGCCGGCGGGCCTGAGAACCACCCGTGATGGTGACCATAGCGCAGTTCATATACATCTCGCGGTTCCCGACCTTGTTGAACCATGACCAGGCCAGGAGGGCCTCGCCAGACGGGGCGTCCGAGGGAACTTGGAAGTTATACTTCAAGGGGATAGGACATCCTCCGAGCATAGAATGGATGACCTTGAAGGTCTTTCCCTTGTCATAAGAAAGAGCTATCTGGCACGAGCCTCCGCCATGGGTCGCGCTGCCCTGCAGTTCAAGTTCGTATGTTTGGCCGGGGGTATAGTCAGCAACAGATTTGAAGGGATCATTGGCATATCCCTTGCACGGGTAATCAGATCCATCTGTTGACAAGGGGTTCGTGTAGGAGTAATCCTTTTGGCCATCCGCGTCCGCGTTCAGCGGGCTCCGAATGGGATACGGCTTCGACATCTGGATATGTCCGGAGACACATGATGCCAAAAGGGCGGAAGCGACCAGCAAGCCCTTCATTGCGAGAGTAACCCTATGATTGTCTGCGGTTGAAATGGAAGATATTCAAGGCAAAAAGGCGACTCTGTACTTATACAGTTAGTAATGTCCGGTCGACAATGACGGTAGTGTCTCAGAGATTTGCACGAGAGACGATATCTCTTGTCTCTTCAGTGCCATTGGCTCGTACTAGACACAGGAACAATGGAGACTCACATAATAATCTTCAGACAACCACGATTGCAGGGCACGGAGCTGTAAGGAACGGAGCTCGCAAAGAGGTGAAGCAAAAGAACCAAGAGCCAGCTCTTATGATCGAGCAGGGACTTCCAGTATATCACAAGGGGAAACCTGACTGAAGAAGTCCAAGAACAAGACTTCCGCCCAGCAACCGGAAAGACAGCCTCACATTTCGCTTTGCTGGTTGCTGAGCAGCCTTTTAAGTCAGTCGACGCATCAGCTGGTATGTAAGACTCCATTGCTCCGGGTTTCAAATTATAACCAGCAAGAATGTACGCTGGATGCCATGGCCAGGTCCACTATGGCGTCCACGAGTGACAGCTTATCACTCCGTTTTGAGGAATGAAGGAATGCTGGAGGTTCGGCAAACTCTTCACCAGCAAGCACATGTTCGCTATGGCCTCAAATACCTAGCACAGGCCTTGACATTTCCAAGCAAGGCAGTATCCAAGCTGAATTCCATGATTGGCCTGCGATATATGATCGCCTGCTGATTGTACAGGGAGACTCGAGCGCCTTCCATGACACTATTCTCGTTGACATCCATTCTGTTTCTTTTTTGAGATTTGAAGATCTTGATAAATGGAGTTTAGATGCTGGACTTGAGCTGTCTTCCATGAGATAAAAGAAGCGTCGTTGATGGAATAGAGAGCTACCACTAGAAAGAAGTAAGAAGAAAGTCACGGGTGTACACAGTAGATACTCTCTGCGGATCTTGGCAGTTACTAGTCTCCTAGTCTAAGGGCCCCGGCAGCACAGACGCGTCCAGACGCGCCCCTAAAAGGCTTAAATTGAACACCACTCCAGCCTCCTATCTATCCTAGTACAGTAGAGAGGCAGGCTATAGCAGAAACCGGCTTTGACTTACGGATTTGCTTCTATCTCGTCCTCTTGATCGATCATCCTGACATCGTTATTTTCCTTGGTTCCGTGGCTTTTTCTTCATTTCTGCCACCAGACCCCGATCGATCAACGATCAACGATCAAGCATCCACGATTCACAATCATCAATCATCAATCATAGATTCGCGCAGGGAGAAAATGATCCGGCATCGCAGCTAGAACTCAAACAGAATTCCACTTGTTCAACAGCGAGCTTTGCTGAATGTTTCTGCGGCCTAGTGTTTCCCAGCAGCAGAGGATTTTAGCTCATGCTCTTCCCTTGCAACATGCCGCACGTTTCCCTGGTGGGCTGGAATCTGGCCCGCCTCAAGCTTCGATTCGCCACGTCTCGTCGTCACGGTGGATAACTCAATCAGCTTCCGTGGCAAGCCAAAATCTTTCTTATGCTCTGGCGCAGAACCCTGGACTTTCCTCTTCTGTTCGCCCGTATGGACGCGTTTCAAGCGTGATTACGACACATTCCTCGGCTGGTCGATCATTTAAACTGGCGACCACGCCGGCTTTTCCCCCATACCTGCCTTTGAGAGGATTGTCGCGATCTTCGGAATCTGCTACCATGCCAGCCAGCGCGGTTGCGCGGGACGACCCCGACAAGATCTCCGACACTGTCGGAATTGTCCCACAAGCAACCAAGTCAAATGACGAGCTGACTCAGGATTTCCCTCATGACCCAGAATCAGATGAGGATGTTCCTGTTGAAGCCGAGGAGCTTCAGGATGCTCTGTCGCGACCCCCACCTGTGAATAGTAGCTACCTTCCGCTCCCATGGAGAGGCCGATTAGGTTATGTAAGTCGAATCAATTCGCGCATTCTTTCGGATGCCAGCCCCCGTGTAGTCGCGTTACTTATGCTGTGTAGGCTTGTTTGAATACATATCTACGAAACGCGAACCCGCCAGTGTTCTGCTCTCGGACCTGTCGCATTGCTTCCATTCTCGAAAACCGACATCCACTTACGGATCCATCACAGCCGCCTCATCCGACCAAGAACCGCCCAGATCGGGATCAGACGCCTGATGTTGCCCGCGGACAAGCTTACGTCGAGTCTCTGGGGCTTACCAATGCGCGAGATCTCATTAAGCTCCTGCGCTGGAATGACAAATATGGCATCAAATTCATGCGGCTGAGCAGTGAAATGTTCCCTTTCGCCAGTCACAAAGAGTATGGCTATAAACTTGCCCCATTTGCGTCGGAGGTTCTCGCTGAAGTCGGACGTGTGGTCGCCGAACTTGGGCACCGAGTGTCCGTACATCCTGGCCAGTTTACTCAGCTTGGCTCGCCGAGGCCAGAGGTCATTGAGAGCTCGATCCGCGATCTAGAATATCACTCAGAGATGTTGCAGCTCCTCAAGTTGCCTCCACAGCAAGATCGTGACGCTGTCATGATTCTCCACATGGGCGGGGTATTCGGCGATAAAGAGGCCACACTGGATCGTTTTCGGGAGAACTACAAGGGTCTTTCCCAGGATATCAAGAATCGCCTTGTCCTGGAGAATGACGATGTAAGCTGGTCAGTGCATGATTTGCTGCCCATTTGTGAGGAGCTGAATATACCGCTTGTCCTCGACTTTCATCACCACAACATCATCTTCGACTCCAGCCAAGTGCGCGAGGGTACTTTGGATATCATGGACCTTTTCGACCGGATCAAGGCAACTTGGACACGCAAGAACATCACGCAAAAAATGCACTATTCTGAGCCTGTTCCCTCCGCCATCACCAATCGACAGCGGCGAAAGCACAGCGATCGAGTGTCCACGCTGCCACCTTGCGACCCGACCATGGATTTAATGATCGAGGCCAAGGACAAGGAGCAGGCCGTTTTCGAGTTGATGAGGCGGTTTAAACTGCCCGGGCACGAGCTTTTCAATGATGTATTGCCCTACACGCGCTCCGATGAGAACAGGCCTTTCAAACCACCTCGCAAGACGAAGAAGAGCGGAGGGTTCGTGGACCTCGACGCTCTAGTCCCTCCTGCTCGTACCGTTCCCGAGGAAGAGGTAGGCATGGGAGGTCCGGAAAGAAGAGTCTATTGGCCTCCAGGTATGGAAGAGTGGCTTCGGCCGAAGAAGATCATTCGTGTCATAAAGAGCCCGGCAAAACGGAGTGCGTCGAAGAAGAAGGCAAAGGCAAATGAAGACTCGTCACAAATTAAGGAAGAGGATGCTGATGAAGAAGACGGGCCCGCGACTCCCAAGCCTAAGACTCCTCGTTCAACCAAACGCACTGCAAGTGTGAAAAAGCAGACAAGCAGGAAACGGAAAGCCTCACCGACTCCACCCTCTACTCCGTCGGTCTCTGATATCGAGGGTTTAGATCTGGCGGAATCACCCATTCTTTCTCGTACAGAGACCGCCAATACTCGTCGTAGTCGACGCGCAAAGACTGCGAGCAAGGTCAATTACGTCGAGGAGAGCGACTCTGTATGACAAGTCTGCTTCATATTCCTGAGGTATATTGTTTTCACAGGCTGCAGGGCCACTGTCTGTATAATATAACATTAAGTTAGTCTCTTACATGTACTATAAACGAATATTAAAGCCACTCCTCGACGGAAATAATAATACTTGACAGGAATCTATCAATGCTAGTAAGTTTGGATGCTTCGTTGGATTCCATTTCCGTCTCGCTATGTTGATAGTTAGTGCATCTGCGGGCGATGATGAAATGATGCCGCCGGGGCCACTTCCGCTTCTCCACAGCGTCAACTCCAACATGGCTTGACACTTCTATCTACCTCCTCTCATTTGCTGCATGTCCGTCGATTCTGTCGCAGTTCATGTCAGTGTTAGATCAGCATTGTTCGCGATGTTCACTTGATTTCTAATCCACCTTTACTCGGAAAACACAACCCACAGAAGCTTTAAATCGGCGGCACATAACCACCGATCTCAGACATCTTGCCGCCCAAAGTTCATTAGTCGGGGACACCTGGTTTTCTATACCTTGACTTGGAAAAATCAAGGTCTGCTTGTATTCTCCTGATCCAAATCGACCTAGATCCCTTCCATATCGACGGTGGCTCCCAAAATCTATCCTCGTCGCTGGCTAGCGCCCCCGCCGACTTCCCCGTTAAGGCGCCAACCCCTCTTTCGGTTTCTCCCCTCGCTCCTTCGTCCATCGAATCGAGACCGACAGACAAGTCCAGGTGGGCTTCATCGTTTCTTCCGTCTCCTCATCGGCCCTCACGCCACCCGCCGCGCTCAGCTGCGCCTTTGGGGTCTCCGGCACGAAACGATCCCTGCTTTCCGCCACCGAGCACAAGCAAGGGTTTATCGCGCCATCGTTCAGCAGCAAGCAAGACGGGCGCGCAGACGTCTCTCAGGCAAGAGGGGTATACTTGAGCTTCTGTTTCTTGGGCGGAGGGGACTAGGCAGGAGACTGGGTGCTGGCCGTGCTGAAGGGTCGCAGCTTGTGCAACGCGTGAAAGCTCCGCGAGCCGGAAAACAAGCCCCGAATGCACCTGCGAGATTATCGATGTCCCAGTACGAGTCGTCCGCTCCTACGTCGTGGGGCGCCGGGAGTGGCGGGCGGCGCAAGAGGGTCTACGAATATCTGAAGGCGGCTAATGAGCTACGGCAGACGTATACGGCGCAGTGGGCGGCGCAGAGGAATAACCAGCAGGATTACTACAATACCCCGGGTGCTTTTTCCGATGTGGAGATCGCGCGGTCTGGAAATGAGGAGATGGTGCTGTTCCCAAGCTATGCGAGAAGAGTTGTGAAGGGGAAACGGCCGGAGGTTCAGGCCCACCAGCGTCGTGATTCGACTTCGACGATAGATGAGTACCGCGGTGTATCGGACGATCCGGAGCCGGCGTCCGAGTGGACACGGTACGAGGATGAGCATGCAGTTGTGGCTGTCGATGTGCGAGGCTGGGTCTACGCACCTCACCACGGGCCGATGACCCGGAAACATCGCTTGTTGATTGCGCTTGCCAGGAAGTTGAGCGGGATACCTGCTCCTAACAATACGTCGGCTGATGATGGCAATGCAAATGTAGCGGCTGGAACTTCTACGAAAACGAACGGGCCTAGCGAAGAGGAAGTGGTGGATCAAGAGATACGGTCTCTCATCAATAACGCGGAGAAGAGCGCAGATCCCGTGTGGAAGGGCAGTGCTTCCGATGATCGCAGTTCAAGTGCTTCGTCTGAGAAGCCAATGCAACAGTCCTCGCAGTTGAGTAAAGATGAGCTAACAGTTGCGAATGCACATCTCATGGAGAGACTGCGCCCGTTTCTCACAAATCCAAAGGCTGCAATGCCTGTGACTGTTTTCTTCTATAACGACGACCAAAGCCAGTCGAGAAATATCATGACAGACGAATCGGGCCACTTCAATCTCCGTGCAACGCTGCCATTTGTCCCAACTCATATCCGCGTGTTGGCCTCAGAGGAACTGTCCGCTACCAAAGAAATTCAAATCATCGAGCCAACAGGTGTCAGCTTGATTAGTGACATTGATGACACTGTGAAGCATTCCGCCATCACAAATGGTGCGAAGGAGATATTTCGGAACACATTTGTCCGCGAACTGGCCGACCTAAATGTCGATGGGGTCACTGATTGGTACAATACATTAGCCAAGATGGGTGTATCGATTCACTACGTCTCTAACGCACCATGGCAGCTCTATCCGTTGTTGGAACGCTATTTCAAACTGGTTGGACTTCCTCCCGGGTCCTTCCACCTGAAGCAATACAGCGGCATGCTGCAGGGAATTTTTGAGCCTACAGCAGAAAGAAAGAGAGGCTCTCTGGAACAAATCCTTCGGGACTTCCCTGAACGCAAGTTCATACTGGTCGGCGATAGCGGTGAGGCCGATCTCGAGGTCTATACCGATATTGTCCTGGCGTATCCTGGCAGAATTCTCGGCATCTTCATTCGTGATGTCACCACGTCAGACCGCAAGGACTTCTTTGATAAGTCTGTCGATCATCTAGAAGGCGTTCCTGTTCGAAGTCACAGTTCTCCTCAACTTATCGATGACTCGGATGAGAAAGCAAAGCGACCCGCGTTGCCGCCTCGTCGGCCTCGTGAAGCCCCAGGGCCATCTGCGGATGCCATTAGTATTGACAATGGCGACCTGATCGATCTACGGGACGAACTGGAAGAGAAGAACGTATCCGCAGAGTCGCTCAAGCCCGCAAGCTTCCGTACGCCGCCCATGAAGCCGAGCAAGCCCTCCTCTCTGCGATCTGTGACAACAAATTCGGAGTCGACAGGAAAGGGAGCTTCTTCGGAAATTCAGGATGTCATCCGCCGCAAGCCTGTTCCTCCAGTACCCCCTCGCCGTCAAGTTCCGACAGATCAAGAGGTATCTCCAGCACAGAGTACAAGTTACGCTGCTGGCGTCATGAATGCAGTCCAATCGGTCGCAAACTCCCTCCCAGGCGCGACAAATCAGTTACCGTTCCGTCCCAAGGCTTCTGACGGCGGCGCGGCCGATCAACAATCTGACACAACGAAGTTGGCACGTTCCAAGCAAGCTCCTCCGCCTCCACCACCGCGGCGCACAAATACAGGGGCTTCGACTGCCACTTCGGATAGCCCCGGTAACCGGTCAGCGACGCAAAAAATACAATCATACCCAGCTTCGGCCGCTGCTGCCGCGTATCAATTCGCGTCTGAGCGTCTCAATTGGTCTGCGTCGCCAGCTGCTTCTCTGCGGTCCAGAGCTTCGATCCCATCGTTGAGTCGTTCTAGCACCAATCCTGTGAACAATGAAAGAGACTCGTCGTCTGTTCCGCCTCCTCCGCTGCCAAATAAGAGAGAGGAGCTGTGGCGACGGCGGTGGGAACGAGCTAACGAGCTCCTAGCGGAGCAGGGAGTTGTGTTGGGCAGTTGGCGTGTGGGAAAAGATGCGCAGGATGTCAGTGTGTGGCTGGTACAACAGGCCATGAAAGACATGCAGGATGGTTCCGAGACGCATTTTGATCCGAAGACATGAAGTTTCTTTGTATTCTTGGACTACGATGTACAATTTTGCGATGTATATAGGATACGTGATGTATACCCACTACGATAGCTTACGACATGAACAGCATTCTAATTCGTACTTCAACCGAGTATGATAGAATAATCTTCCAGCAATTTCATTCTCCGTAAATGTAGTCTAATCTGTTCGTCAATCTGCCAAGGAGCTGCCAGGTGGGCATGTCGGACTTCCCAAAAGGGTAACAACCTCGGCTCACGGCTATCACAGGAAAATAACTAATCGTCCCCGCGTGATTGGCATCTCTCAATCCCCAGTATATTCTTCTCGCAACCATTTTCAAGAGATTCCTAGAGTGATATTGATATTTTGGTATTAGCCTTCACTTCTGCACATATCTCCGAATATCCCAACTTCCATAGACCTCCAGCCCCCTCCTCACCATGTCCAAGACCTTCACCCGCGCCGAGGTCGCCAAGCACAACACCGAGGACAGCCTATGGTGCATAATCGACCACCGCGTGTATGACCTAACGGACTTCCTAGACGCGCACCCAGGCGGCAGCGTCGTGCTCGCCCAAATCGCCGGCCAGGACGCAACAACCGACTTCTACAATCTCCACCGCCAAGAAGCCCTCGACAAGTACCGCCCCCAGCTCTGCATCGGGACGATCGAAGGCGAGACTCCCGAGATCCTCTCCCCCGAGCCAGGCAGCCTCAGCCCCGTTCCCTATGCGGAACCGCTCTGGCTGCGGCCGGGGTTCAAGAGCCCTTACTTCAATGAGAGTCATCGGCGGTTGCAGCGGGCGATGCGGGAGTTTACGGATCGGTATGTGACGCCTGAGGCGCAGGAGAAGGAGAGGGATGGGAGCTATATTAGCCAGGAGTTGATTGATCGGATGGCCGAGGCGAATGTGTTGGCTATGCGGTTGGGGCCGGGGAAGCATTTGCATGGGAGGACGTTGTTGGGGGGTGTGGTTGATGGGAAGGAGTTTGATTACCTGCATGATATGATTGTTGCGCAGGAGATGGTGAGGAGTAATGCTAGAGGTTGGTGCCTTTTGTTCTAGGAGACTATGATGCCACTGACTTTTGCAGGCTTCCAGGATGGAAACATGGCGGGAATGGTCATTTCGTTGACGGCTGTTCTGCAATGGCTGCGCAATGCTCCTCTGTGCGAGAAGGTCACCGAGGAAGTGCTGTCGGGGCGCAAGAAGATGTGCCTGGCTATCACCGAGGCTTTTGCTGGCAGTGACGTGGCCGGTCTGAAGACGACGGCAACCAAGACACCTGATGGGAAGCACTACATTGTCAATGGCACCAAGTAGGTCCCTCACTGACAATACGCGTCCATTTGCTAATCAAACGTAGGAAATGGATCACCAACGGCATGTTTGCTGACTACTTTGTCACCGGCTGCCGGACCGAAAAGGGCTTCTCTGTGCTCCTGATTCCTCGCGGTGAAGGCGTCGAGACCAAGCAAATCAAGACCTCTTACTCCACCGCGGCCGCCACGGCCTTCGTGCAGTTCGAGAACGTCAAGGTTCCCGTCGATCACCTGCTGGGCGAAGAACACAAGGGATTCATCGTGATCATGAGCAACTTCAACCACGAGCGCTTTATGATGGTCTGCGCCGTCATTCGCATGTGTATGACCGTCACCGAAGAGTGCATGAAGTGGTGCAACCAGCGCATCGTCTTCGGAAAGAAGCTCATCGAGCAGCCTGTGATGCGTCAAAAGTACTTCCCTCTCCCTTGGCTTGCTTCTACATGATATATGCTAACCGTGATCTAGACTCGCCCGAATGATTTCCCTCTGCGAATCCAACCAGGCCTGGTTGGAATCCATCGCTTACCAGATGTGCAACATGACCTATGCCCAGCAAGCCGCGCACCTCGGCGGTCCCATCGGCCTCCTCAAGTCTCACTCTACCCGCTGCGCGCAGGAAATCGCGGACCACGCCACGAATATCTTCGGTGGTCGTGGAATTACCCAGTCCGGGATGGGCAAGGTTATCGAGATGTTCCACCGGACATACAAGTTCGATGCCATCCTCGGTGGCACGGAGGAGATCCTGGCTGATCTCGGCGTGAGACAGGCTATGAAGAAGTTTCCCAAGGCGGTGCTGTAGTGGTCTTCTATTGTTCATTATTTGTAATTATACATCTTGTTCTTGGATAGCGTTGCCTCCGTTTAGATATTGAGCTCCTATACCAGTCAGACTCGAAATACAATCAACCAGATACGCTAAACCCGCAGACTTCTTGTCTTTCTTTCCTCCTGCTTCTTGGCCTAATCTCAGGATCCACATTTGTCTCAATACGACAAGGAAACCTTTAGTAGAGCCCGTGGCTTATTTCGAAGAAGTCATGCCAAGTTGCGTGAACAGACAGCCTGCAACATGGCCAAATGTGACTCATTTCGTATTATATTTGGACCTTTCACGACGGACAGATAATCTAAAAGTAGAGTCTACCGAGGGACAACGCCTGCTGGGAGAATCGGACCGGGAAATAGGTGACTCATGTCCCGATTCCTCGCCTGTCAGCTCTGAGGCGTCCGTTTGTATGTACCGATCGCCTGAAGCGTGAGTTGGGAATATTACCTGATGAGGAAGGTCAATCAATTCCGGGGTGGGCCTGAGGCTTCGAACCCGAGATCCCCATCTCCACAGGTGGAGCAGAACGCTGCCACTCGGCGAGTGATTTCCGTCAGCTTGAGTACCTCTAAAGAGCTTATGATTAGCCGCAGGGCTCTAATCTGTAGCTTACCTATTGAAGATGCGGTTGGCAGTCCTGGCGACAATGCTTTGGGCTTGAAAGAATGAGGTATTTGCTTTTGACTGTCCATGTGACATACCGACGTAACGGTCCCTGCGGACGCAACTCTGGTGGGGTTGGAAATGGAATGTGATATAAGCACGCTGCACCAAGGAGCACCCTTCATCTCCGCGGGTTATGCGCGTTTCAATTGTATAGTATATTGTTCTTCTTACGTTGACAAAATGAACCTGCTACAAGTTTCTGGAGCAGCATATTATGATTCCTTGCTTGGTCGTCGACCGCAAAACCCGCCCCGTGATTTCACTCGCGTTCTGTATATTCCTCGTCATAATTCGGCTACAGTACACCTCCCGCTATACGATGTCGCGGAGCAATATCGCAATGCTGTCCAGGGATGCTTCATGAGCAGCAGCCAGTACGCAGTTCAACTGAGTATGATGGAGAAGCCGCGAGATGATGGGATGAACTGCGAGGTGGCCTATCATGTCAACCTGGACAGAAGCACGATAGATGATGCGACTGTCCGATTGCAAGTGCAGCGGAGACATTTGTTCGAGGATGGCCAGGCAATAGCGCAAGCGTATGTATTCGCCAGGCTGTTTGGAGTGGCAGTGACTTCACCACGCACTCGTGATGTTGACAGCTGAATGCATAGTTCGATGTGTCTGCCGCCTCATGACGGATGTCTACTGGCTATCGGCAACAGTCAGAAAGGAACTGACACGTGTTGCATGCTCATGGCAGCCTCCTTCCCGATACAACCGAGCATTCGAGGAAGATATATCATCCCCCATCCTTATTTCACGTTCCTTCTGCCAGGGAAGAACAACCAGCGGATAGTCCAATGGCAGGTCCACCCCAATGAAGATAGCTTGCGTCGATACACATTAGTTGAAATAGACGCGGCATCAGAAAGGCCTGATGTCCTGCTGTCAAAAGACAGTGCGCGAGAGCCTAAAATTCTAGCAATCTACCATCATATCGGGATCAACGTGTGGATGCCAAAAGATTTCAGCGAAGGTGTGCTTCTGCTACCAGACCAAGCAGGGTCGGAAGATAACGAACGGGAGACGTTGATAGTTGCAAGTCTATTGGCTTTGCTTTGGCAACTGCGGGAACAAGCGCAAATGAAGCCGCGAAAGTTGCGCAAGCTGAAGCGTGCCCACTCTCGAAATTCCCAAAGCATGTGGCAAAAGGCAATCTCTGCCCTTCACAGGCATTAGCCATCAAAAAGCAACAATTGATTGTTGGACGATTGAGCGAATCCTACCATGACATTCATATAATCAGCTAATCATGTCTGACTTTCATATAATCAGATAATCATGTTGCTGCGTCAATTCGGGTGAATGAGTCTGTAATCAGTCAGAAGCCTGTATAAGGAAGGAAAGCAAATTATTAGTAGAGGCCGCTTACAAAATTTGTCCAGGAAATGTTCCGATTATCATCAGGGGCCTGCGCAGCCCTCGCAGCCCAGACCTTTTCTAACAATTCTCGAGGTACTGGGTTGCGGAACTCAGACCTTCGCTCAATCTCATTCAAGCGCGCGATGACATAGTACTGGGAGTGAGGAGAGAGTGCATCCGATCCACCCATGAACAGCGGGAAAACAAGAAGCTCAAGGAGGCAACAATCTGAGGGGACTCTGGCTGTAGCGTCTAAGATCCTCCCCACGCACTCCTGTATCTCATTGCTTCGGGGTTGTTGCAATGGGTCTAGCAGACGAAGAATGCGTAGAATGCAAGCGTACTGAAATGCCTCGGCTGTGGACATCCACCGAGGATCAGAGCTCGGGTATATTCTAGCTGTCCTGTCGAATGAGTAGAGCTTGTGCTTTGCTGATTGCAAAGCAACTCGATACTCATCCCATGATAACCAACCGAGATTGTATTCTTTTGCTTTTTCCAGGGCTGCTCCGATAACCAGGAAAATCTCCCTGGGGCATCCGTTGACTAGCTCGAACTTTTCATCGGTAGCACTGGCGACGGTTTCGCGAATGTCTTGAGAGAAGCACAACCGTTCAGGACCAGCAAAGGCACGAATAATGTCAAGCCTGGACAGATTTGATAGTCAGTGGGCTGAGGTGCTAAATCACAGCGGTGACTGCAAATACCAGGCCAAATTTCCCAAGAAGAAGACCGCCCGTCGTCGCCGACTATTCAACCCATCCACTAATAGTAGCTGTTTGCATACTGACATTGCCCCAGTGATGTGTATGCCGTGGGTAGAGATACCCGTCTCAGCAATCTTTAAGCTCCGTCAGAAGACTTCCGAAGTAACTAACAACGCGAGTTTCATGATGACTTACGTCGTGCAGTAGCAGAATCTGGATCGTGGCGAGAACAGCATCTTGCTCGTCCTCATGCAGGAAATTGGGTCCCTGACTCTTCCTGATTTCCTCGCTGAGAGCACGTATGGCTCTCAGCCGATACTCGACTGCAGCCTCCTCATATAGAGACATATTTCCTGTAAGTTTGCCAAGGTGAGAGGCTGAGAGTCCAAGTATGGCATATAACAAGCCAATCTGTTTCTGCGCCAGTGGGAGTATATAGGCTCGATAAGGATTACTGCTAGTACCACCTATCTCAGCAATTTGATGCGGGCATATGAAGCTTTCATCTGTGCCACTATGGCGTCAGTATTTCTGCCATCCAAAATTTGCCAAAGAGACCTTACAATGCGACAACAACATCTCAGTCTGCGTGAGACTGAGTAACTTTGGAATTTCGTCTGGCAATTCTGTTGCGCTTCTGCTAGGCTTCTCAGAAGAGGGCTGCGTTGGCACACGCTCTGTCCGTGCAGGCGTATCCCAGCCCGGTGTTGCGGTAGTAGAGTCTTGCTGCGACTCGGCAATGCTAGATTTAGCTTTGGTGTTCCTTGGAGTCGGCGCTCGTGCGCCTTTCCACCTTCCCCGACTAGCGATTCCGCAAAAGCGGTACTGGTCGGGGTACCCGCCACATTCTAAGCCTTTTGAGACGCAACGTTGGCACTTCGGTCTACCGCGATCACACTTGCGACACTTTTCCCGGCATGTCTTGCATGCAGGACCTGCAGCGGTACCTAACACCAGTGGTTGGCTATGGTTGCACAGCGTAAGACGAATGGATGGGGACAAACCAGCTCGTGGCATTCCGTAAACAGTGGAGGCACTCGGAAACTGTGACTCTCGACTCTCATCGAACAAGGCGAGGTGTCAGCGAAACGAAATTTGGAAAGGATGTAGTGAAACGACAATTATAAAGCCAATCATGTTCGATTGAGAGAGGTCTCTAAGGTAAACATAGAATGAGTAATCGAGGAGTTGGCCTTTTATATATTTACCAACTCGTCTGAATTTCAGTCCGAGGTATCGATAATACAACAATGGTCTTTGGCTGGAATCGATAACCGCCACCAAGTTTCGACACTTGTCTTCAAGCAGGTATTCAATGCTTGTAAATCTTGAAGAGTCCAACGATAGCTTTGTTTGCTTGCATTATTAAGTTGATGTTACTCCGTAAGCACTAAGCACTAAGCACTCCCCCGACACAAATTAAGCTAGGCAGTATTAGGTAAGGCGTCAGGGTATGGTAGAGCTTCTTCGTGTCATTTTGCACGTGAATGTGGGGTGTTTGCATCATTTGTCTGATTACTGCAATGTCACTGGTCAGCCTTGTTCTAAGCTTCGGTCCGCTCATCCGCTGTCCCTCCTGTCATTGACGCAGCTCGCTGATGCCTATATCAGTACTTCGCCACTACTACATCTCTATACCCGTCCTACCTTTGTTGAAGACGAACATCTTCCGCCTAGATCTTCGACTCCACAGCTGCAAAAATGGCTGGAAGCACAAATACACTCAACTCTGACAATGTATTAGCTCTTGCTGCGAGGGCCCTTCGGACAGACGAGGGTCAGCTTAGCCTCAAAACGCCCTACGAGGCTATTGCGCTCATCGGTCATGCTTGTATGAAGGCAGTTGACTTCAGGCTTCTCGGTCTGGGAGAGGAGCACACTATAGGTCTGTGAGAGCTTCCTTTTGACATGTCGACCTTTACTATATATACTAACGTATCGCTCGTAAGCAGAAAGCTCGACTGATGAGACCTTACCCCCAGAGTGGAATGCTAACGATACATATTCTTTTCGCTATGCTCATTCACAATCCTCCATGCAGTTCTTGCTGAAGATCAGTCGACTGGGGAATAATGCCGTCGTCCTTGCGTTGGCCTTAGGCGATGACAAAACCTCTTCTTTTGATCTGCCAGTTAAGGACTACATTTCCGAGTCCGCCCTTCCCATCACCGCCACAGATGACTTGACGAGGACCTTAAGAGATGTATTCATTTCTGAAGCGCGGCTGAATGACTTGATTGGGCTGTTCAAGATGAACGTGATCCTGAAGCTAGCTCCTGGTCTGTACAAGGAAGGATACGAAGACACCACTGAAGCCATACGAGAAAGGCAACAAGAAAGGCCGCCTCAATACGATCCCTTAAGGGATGATACACTACCTCAGCCTGCACGCCCTTATCCATTTGATGATCCCCTGGCAGCAGGTCCTCGTCGACCGAACCCCCCAGGCGATTTTGCTCCCCCAGGATTTGAAGACGAATATGAGATCTACAGACCTCCTCGAGGATATCCCCAGGGAAATGGTGGTCGTAATCCGTTGAGTATCGGCGAAAGAGATTTGTATCCTGCCGGTCTCGGTCCGAACGATCCTATTCGAGGAGGCGTTGGCCCTGGTCTCGGAGGAGGAGGCAACGGTGGCGGAGGAATGCACCCCACGTTTGACGACCCCTTGTTCGGTGGTCGCCGAGAAGGTGGTTATGATCCGCAAGCGCCCCCTGGGTCTCGATATGATCCCGTAGGTCCCGGAGGCGCGCCATCCGGACGAGGTCCGTGGAGAGGAGGATTTGGAGGAGGAGGATTAGGGGGGTTTGGCGGTGGCGGCGGTGGCATCATTTAGGCGCGCGGCTAAGCAGTAGCTATTTGTACCTGGACGGGCTCGGGTAGTACTTGCTAGATTTACCCCAGAATGCCAAATAGCATCATGAACTAAGCTATCAACCGAGCATCTAATTCGTGAGTAATTCAAATAGTAACTCTCTGTATCAAAGTAGTCCCCTTCTTGGCGTCAGGGAAGCCAAAGCTGGTTGGGGTTCGAGGTCCTGGAGATCGCGGGGAGAGGGTGTGGCTTGGACGAGCCAAAGTGTGGCGCATGCCCGACACCTAACCTGCTTGTCCTCCCTGGCGTCGTCCAGCACAGCACTACACAGCAAAGCGATCCCCTGCAACACCACCAGTTCGCTTCTCTCCCAACTTCGTCCCTCATCCATCCCATTGCATCAGATTTTTTCCCCCGCCCGTTGAAGCTTATTTTGTTCAGGTTCAATTTTTATCTCCTTTGTTTGGTGGATCCCTGCATCATCACAACCGAGAAAATCCCTGGTCAGCCTCACGAGACCGTCCCCTCCAAGTATCCCGCCCCTCCTCCACATCTGCAGTTATCTTGAGCTTGTTGTCGGCCAACACAATGGATAACAACATGGAAATTGATCCGGCGCGGTCACCGGAGCCTCATCACCTGTCGCCCACAACCGATCCCGGGTCCATACCTACGCTCGATGGGTGGATTGAAAACCTGATGGCTTGCAAGCAACTAGCGGAAGATGATGTTCGGAGACTTTGTGACCGAGTGCGTTTTTCTTCATACGTGTCGTCTTCGACATCACTGTGACGATGAAATCTAATTGAGGTTTGCGCGTTGCAGGCTAGAGAAGTGTTACAGGAAGAGTCGAATGTGCAGCCAGTCGTATGTGCCTCCCTCGGCTATGCTTGCCGATTGATTCATTCGGATCGCTCGAGTTGTTGACTTGAATCTCTCAGAAATGCCCCGTGACTGTCTGTGGTGATATACATGGTCAATTCCACGATTTAATGGAGCTGTTCCGCATTGGAGGTCCTAATCCTGACACAAACTACCTCTTCATGGGTATGTGGATATATCACCCTTGATTCGTCCTTTTCTCTCCTTCCTCTATGGCTCATAACAAATTTGTCATTCGCGTCCAGGTGACTATGTCGACCGTGGCTACTACTCCGTCGAGACCGTCACGCTTCTTGTCTGCCTCAAAATCCGTTACCCCCAGCGAATCACCATCCTCCGAGGAAACCACGAATCCCGTCAGATCACACAAGTGTATGGGTTTTACGACGAGTGCTTGCGCAAATACGGCAACGCGAATGTCTGGAAATACTTCACCGACCTTTTCGACTACCTTCCTCTCACCGCTCTCATCGAGAACCAGATCTTCTGCCTGCACGGCGGTCTGAGTCCCTCCATCGATACTCTTGACAACATTCGTTCTCTGGATCGGATCCAAGAGGTTCCTCATGAGGGACCCATGTGTGATTTGCTCTGGAGTGACCCCGACG
>JAABUG020131842.1:0-19719 GCA_011319215.2 Scortechinia acanthostroma
AGGGGAGATATAAGTGAGGGTATCGGAACCCCCACCCTAACCCTCCCCGTACACGAGGGAGGGAATAATGCGGGAACTAATCCCCTATCTCCCCAACCCTCTTTCCCCATGTAATGGGGAAAGAGGGAGCAAAACCAATGCGAAAAATCATTGGTGTAAGAAGGTATCCTCTCCAAAGCATTAGCTAAGGGTAGGAAAGCAAAACATCATTTAAGCAAAAGGGTTTGATATGCGTAGATTACCTGTTTTGATGGCGATTGTGACCGCAGCGGTGATCCTGTTAGGGGTTGCTAGCCAACGCGCTTCGGTGACGGAAGCGCAAGATGCGACGCTGACACCGACATCGACTGTGCCAACGGCCAAGCCGACTTTGACCATGCTGCCGGAGACACCCACGCCGGTTGTCCCGCAAACGGATGGTGTGAACCTGACAATTTACAACGTGGGAACAGCCTTGGTGCAAGACCGGCGCACATTCGACCTGAAGCAAGGCGTGAGCCAGTTGGACTTCACGGATGTGGCGGCCAGCATCGACTCGACCTCGGTGAGTTTTAAGTCGTTGACTGATCCGGCTGGCACGAGCGTGCTGGAGCAGAATTATGTCTATGATCTGGTGGGCAGCAGCGCCCTTTTGGAGCGCTATCTTGACCAGCAGATTGAGATCGTGACCAATGATGGGACGACCTTCAGCGGGCAACTGCTGAGCGGTCGCAACGGCGAGATCATCCTCAAGCAAGCGGATGGCAAAGTCATTGTCATTAGCCAAACGAACGCCCGTGATATTCGCTTTCCGGCGCTGCCCGATGGCCTCATCACACGTCCGACACTGCGTTGGATGCTGGATAGCAAAGGCGGCTCGCAGCAAGTCGAACTGACTTACCTCACCGGCGGCATCAATTGGACGGCGGATTACACCTTCCTGCTGGCGAACGATAACACCAAGCTCGACCTCAACGGTTGGGTGACGTTGACCAATACCAGCGGCGCGGCTTTCAAAGATGCCAAGGTCAAACTGGTGGCGGGCGACGTAAACCGGATAACCGTTGACGATGGAGCATTAGCACCGATGGCCGCACCATCCCCTGTGACAGAAGAATACGCCGCCGGACAGGCCCAAGTCCAACAGCGGAACTTCAACGAGTATAAGCTGTATGAAGTGCAGCGTCCGGTGACCGTAGGCGACAACGAGACCAAGCAGGTGGAGTTCGTCAGTGGGACGAATATCCCGTCGCACACCTTCTTTGTATATGACGGTGGTTCGCCCTTCTACGGTTATTCCAGCCCGATCACTGACCAATATTATGGGCAAACGGGCATCACCGATATTCAAAATTGGTTGGAGTTCACTACGGGCAAAGACAATAATCTCGATGCGGCTTTACCCGCTGGTCTCGTGCGCGTGTATCAACAAGATGTGGATGGCTCGGCGCTATTGATCGGTGAGAATACGATTGACCATACGCCGAAGGGTGAGCAGGTGAAGTTGTTCCTCGGCAATGCCTTTGACTTGGTGGGCAGCCACACGCAAACCAACTTCCAATACATCGGCTCAAATGTGATTGAAGAGACCTTCGAGATTCACTTGCGCAACCGCAAGGAAAATCAAGCGGTGGAAGTGCGCGTGCCGGAGCATCTCTATCGTTGGAGCAATTGGGAAATCACTAACAGCAGCGATCCGTTCACCAAGCTCGACAGCAGCACGGTGGAGTTCCGTGAGACGGTGCAGCCCGGCGAGGACAAGATGCTGACCTATACCGTGCGGTATACGTGGCCGAGCTAGAACCCCTAACCCCAACCCTTCCCCCGAAGTATCAGGGGAAGGGAGTAATACAGGGTTTATGATTTGGCGAAGGCGGTTGGTGAGGCAGGCGTGGTGAGTTTGGCAATGGCCGCGTACGCCTCGCTAACCGTGCTGACGAAGACGAGATTGGCGAAGGTTTTGGGGGCGAGTTTGCGCCCGATATTGAATAAGGTCTTAAGGTAACTGCTGGGCTTGACCGCAATCAATAGGCGGGCGTGATCGCTATAGATGCTCTCGACTTGCCCCAAGATTGATAAGGCGCTGGTGGGTGTTCCGGTGGAACGGGTGAGATCAAAGATGGTATCAACGGCGTGATTAACCGAGGCCATCATGCTCATCCCCTTCGTAATCACCGGCTGAAGGTCATCGCCCTCCCATTTGCCACTGACGGTAATGCGTATAATTGTTTTTTCGGCGTTGTCCCAATCCATCACGATCGACATAATCGACACTTTCATCTCAAAAATGAATCATTTCGTACAAAATATTGTAGGTGGAATCCGGCTCGCACCACCTTAGAAACGAACGAGGATCGTAAATTTTTTAGCGTTAGCGTTAGGATCAGCAGCGGCTTCTTTAACCTTCACGGTTAAGCAGAGCCAAAATCAAAAAAGGGAACAGGTGTGTTCCCTCGGTTGGTATAAATAGGGATGTCATCAAGCCCGCTACGACGTTACGCAGGTTGACCGAACTTTTCAGAAATCATGCTGTAAGCTGCTTCGATGCTTTGAACAGAGTGCAAATCTTCAAATAAACGCGGCGTCAGGCGCTGTGCGATTTTGCCGACGGACATAATATAGCTGCTGGGGTTGACGACAATCACCAAGCTACCCGTTTTGTTGGGCGGCAGTTCGAGGCGATCCAGCACCGAGAGCAAGTTGCTGGGCGAACTGGTGGAGTTGGTCATGTCTAAAATCTGATGGACGAGATGGTTGACACAATCCATCATGCTATTGCGTTTGGTAATCATGCGATGAATATCGTCAACATCCCACTCGCCCATAAACGTTATACGGATGATTTTCCGCTCTGGGGTTTCCCAGTCCATTGCGACAGGCATTTTCCAGACCTTTTATTACTCAAGCGACAGATTTCTAACATCGTATCACCTTCAAATGCTTTATTGAGTAAAAAAGTCTAAAATTCGTGAATTTTTCACGTTAGGAGTCGATGGGCAGGCCGGCTTTCTTCCATGCGTCGATGCCACCGTTCAGGTTACGAATGTGGGTGTAGCCGATGCGCTGTAACATGCTGGCGACCACCTGTGAGCGTACACCCCCACCACATTGGACGATGACTTGTTGATGCGGTGGAACCAGTTCGAGCTTCTTAAACAGCGATCCCATCGGTAGGGAAATGGCGTGAGGGATATGCCCTTCGCTGTATTCGTCCGCGCCACGTACATCAATCAAGGTGGCTTTGCCCGCCTGCAATAAGGTTGAGGCTTGGGCGACGCTCACACCGCGAATGATGCCATCGTACTCCGACACGACTTCCGGCGTAAAGTAACCGGGAATATCATCCACACCGATGGCACGCAGCATGGATATAACGTGGTCTAACTCCACCTCATCGCAGACGATGTAGGTCGGCAGGTCGTAATCCACATACCAGCCGATGTGACTGCTAAAGCGATTGCTGCTGAGAGGCACATTGACCGTGCCGGGGATATGGCGCGCGGCGAACTGCTCCACCGAACCCGTATCGAACACGAGGAACATTTGCAGGATTTTATCCAACGCTTCTTTGTTGTGGATGTGCATCGGCTCAGGTAGATCGGCGACGAGCGGCGCGCCTTCTTTATTGAGCTGTTTGACATGGGCGAAATAGCGCGGCACTTCCGGCTGGCCTTTTAGCAACCATGAAGCGAACTCGACTTCATCCGAGAATTGGAAGGCTGGATTAACCAGTTTCTCATAGCCGAGTGTGCTGCTGGGGATCGCGCTGAGGTTTTTCCCACAGGCGCTGCCTGCTCCATGTGCCGGCCATATCTGCAAGTAATCGGGCATGGATTTGAGACGTTGGATGTTAGCGAATTGAGCGCGCGCGCCCGCTTCTTTACTA
Source organism: Scortechinia acanthostroma (assembly GCA_011319215.2). Lineage (NCBI taxonomy): Eukaryota > Fungi > Ascomycota > Sordariomycetes > Coronophorales > Scortechiniaceae > Scortechinia > Scortechinia acanthostroma. The sequence continues at coordinate 3,866 of JAABUG020131842.1, forward strand.
TCGGTCTCGCTGTCTTCCTCAAACAAATCAGGCCGTCCAACATTGCCGACGAATAGGCAATCGCCGGTAAACAAGCCCAGCGGCCGATTGGCATTTTGCGTGTCGGTGATTTGGAAGATCAAATGCTCGGGTGAATGGCCGGGGGTATGAATAGCTTCGACGCGAATGCTGCCGACCATCCATGTGTCACCGTCATGCAGTTGGATGCTGGCAGGATCGGTAAAGGTGTACTGCCATTCCTCGCCACCCATCGCGCTGCGATAGAGGACAGCGTTGGTGGCGGCTGAGAGTTCGCGCGAACCGCTGACAAAATCTGCGTGGATATGCGTCTCGGCAATATGGGTAATGCGTAAGCCTTCTTCGCGGGCGGCTTGCAGATAGGGACGAATATCACGCGCGGGGTCAATGACAAGCGCCTCGCCGGTATCCTCGCTGCCAATGAGGTAGGACGCCTGCGCCAGCATCTTGTCATAAAAATATTTGAATAGCATTTTCATCCTCAGTTATCAACTAAGCAGTTATGCCAGTTTGATGCCTTCGCGCCAATCTTCACCCCCAACCCCCTTCTCCACTACGTAGAGAGGGGGCTAAGGGAAGAAATTGACGAGAAGGGATAGAACTCGCGTAACGACTCACTGTCTATCAACAGGCTTTCGCTGTGTAGATTAGCCTTCGTTACATCTATTGTAATAGCGAAGTGACAACTGAAAACGTGAGTTATCTAGCGTTCGAGTGGCAGGCGGAGGTCTAACCCTCACCCCCAACCCCTCTCCCTCATGGCGAGGGGAGTCAAACAAAATATTACTTACTCTGCGATCACGACCCCGCTGTCTAGCGTTCGAGTGGCAGGCGGCGCATCATCCAGCCGTGCGTGCCTTCTTCCAGATTATAAATCTCTGGAAAGCCGATGCTCAGCAAGTATTGGGAGACCATCATACTGCGCTGTCCATACTGGCAGACCACGACCACAGGCTTATCCAACGGGATTTCTTCGTGGCGAATGGGCACATCGTTCATGGGAATGTGGATCGCGCCGGGGAGATGACCGGTTGCCCATTCTTCATCCTCACGGACATCCACCAAAGTGTGATCGCCCGGATGAAAATGCTCCTGATAGGTATCGATGCGGATGCTGCGGAAATGCCCTTCGGGGGCGGATGGATCACTGCTCACAATCAATCTCCGAGTGGTGACTAATGGGCTTGTGCTTAACCGCGTATCCGTCAATAGGCGGAGATAAAGTTCAATTCTCCGCCTGATGAAGCCAAACCCAAGCTGGAATAGGATATGTTCAACTGATTATAACAGCACTCGCGGACAAAGTGAGCAGAAGTTGAACAGTGATTGAACTGTTCTAAAATCGTCGTTCCGAATATGCTTTTGGCATATAACTTGTTTATCCGTCCGCTAAAAAGTGCAGAGTTTAAAGAGGTTGTCGCAATGTCACGTATCTTGATTTGTACGCATCCGATTACAGGTCACGTTAATCCGGCGCTGGTGATTGCCCGCAAGCTGGTCGAGCGTGGTCACGAGGTTCGCTTTTACACCGGCAAGAAGTTCAAGGCCAAGGTGGAAGCCGTTGGCGCGCACTATCTGCCGATGGTCAATGCCTACGATTACGATGATGCGGACCTGAACGCGGCGTTCCCCGATCGCGTCAAACTCCAAGGCTTGAGCCAGATCAAGTATGACTTCATTCACTCGTTTATTAATCAGATGCCCGGTGAGACCCAAGACCTACGCGACATCCTCAAAACATGGACGCCCGATGCGGTCGTTTCCGATCCGGCGTTTACCGGCGCACGAGTGCTATACAGCCACGGTGAGATCAAAGCGTGGGCGGTGTTCAACATCAGCGTGTTCGGTTTGACCAGCCGCGATGTGCCGCCGTTCGGCTTGGGCATCCTGCCGGATTACTCGGCACTGGGACGACTCAAGAACCGCGTCCTGAATTTTGTGGCGACGAATGTGGTTTTCCGTGATGTGAACGCCGCGCTACACGCGAATTTCGCGACGGTTGGCTTGCCGCCTGAACCGTTCCAACCGATGTTCTCGCCGATGCTTTACCTGCAACCGACTGTACCCGCGTTTGAATATCCGCGTACCGATGTGCCGGATGACGTGCACTTCATCGGCCCGCTGCTGCCCGATCTGCGCGGGAACTTCCAGACGCCTGCATGGTGGAACGACATCGCCAACGCGACAAAGCCGGTGGTGCTGGTGACGCAAGGCACGATTGCCACCCATGCGGATGAACTCATCGAGCCGACGATCCAAGCGCTGGCGAATGAAGATGTGCTGGTGGTGGCGACGGTCGATCCCAAGATTTTGAACATCCCTGTTCCGGCGAACGTTAGGATGGAAAAGTTCATCCCATTTGATCAGTTGATGCCGCATGTGGATGTGATGGTGACGAACGGTGGTTACGGTGGTGTGACATTAGCGCTGGCGAACGGTATTCCGGTGATTTGCGCAGGCAATACCGAGGATAAACCCGAAGTGGGCAACCGCGCCGCTTATACCGGCGTCGGCCTCAACCTCAAGACGAACCGTCCCACGGTTGAGCAAGTGCGAACCGCCGTCAAAACCGTGCTGAACGATATGCGCTTCAAGATGAACGCGGACTTTATGAAAACCGAATTCGCCAAGCAAGACGCCGCGCTCGAAGCTGCCATTCTGATCGAGAAGTTGATTGCGACGGGGCAACCGGTGCTGAATCCGCAGCATGGGCAGATGTGGAATTCAACCTATCGTTCGGCCTCGCAGACAACAGCAGCGATCCGGCACTAAGGTTAATCGTTAGCTGACTCAATCTCTTGAAACAGGTTAAGGACGATTTGAAAATCCCCTATCTCCCCAGCCCTCTTTCCCCATTACATGGAGAAAGAGGGAGCAAAACCAATACGAAAAGTTAGCCTCTCCACAGACAGCAATCGCGGAGGGGGAATACAGAAAATACAGGAAAGTGTGCGATGTGCCTCATTCAGAAGAATATCATCATCGGTGTGCCTGCTCATGACGTTTGGGCGGTGGTGGGTGATCCCGCGCAGTGGGGACGATTTAACCCCAATGTCAGCCATTACAAATTCTCACCCTGCCCGGACGGGGGTTACGAGGGCGAGTGGGATTACGCCTTGGACAAGCTGAAGCTCCACAACAAAATCCGCACCAATATCTACGAGCCGGGGCGGCGTTTGGTGGTGGAAACCTGCGGGCAGATGAAGTCCAAGTGGACGTGGTGGCTCGAATCCGATGGTGAATGGACACATCTCGCACTTACGGTGGAATACTCGGCAAAATGGTCAGGCGTTGGCGCGGTGCTGCACGAGCTCATCCTAGAGTATCTACACGGCGAGGCGTTGAATACCTATCTGGGCAATATCAAGCGCAAGGCCGAGAAGATCCACGCGCATTAATACCCCTAACCCCAACCCTTCCTTCGAAGTATCAGAGGAAGGAAGAAACTCAACCTGTGAAGCCTTTCTTCTTGAGAATGTCGTCGATGCGAGCGTGATGGGCCGCTTCCCAAGCGTCCAATGTTTCGGCGGCATCTTTGGCAGCACGGGCTTGAGCCACTTTGAGAACACGCTCGGCATCGGCCAGCGGGACAACGACAATCCCCTCTTCATCCGCGACGACAATATCTCCCGGTGACACCAATACACTGCCGCAATGAACCGGCTGATTGATGGTATCCAAGATATCTTTGCCGCCGGGGATAGGACTGACGCCGCGGGCAAAGACTGGAAAGCGTCGCTCGCGCACTTCAGTCAGATCACGGATGACGCCATCAACCACGAAGGCCGCGATGCCATTGCGTTGAGCGACCGCGCAAACATTACCACCGGCAACGGCGTAATCGACATCGCCAGCCTCGACCACGACGACCGAACCGGCTGGCGCACGATAGATAGCGGCGTGCAGCATGAGGTTATCACCGGGGGCGCAGCGCACAGGATAGGCTGGGCCAGCAACGCGCGGCATATCCGACCACAGTGGATGAATAGCCATATCCATGACACGGTCGCGGGTGAGCGCATCGGCTACGGTTGTTGGTGAGAGTGCCCGAAAGGCGTCGTAATCCATCATCTAGTCCTCGGTTCGGTTTGAATGACGCGAAGTCACTATAGCGCGAAGGCTTGGATGAGGCAATGTTTCAATTTGATTAAATAGGCCGTTAGCCTAGCGTTTTAACGTTCCAATCGTTGTATACTGCTGATCAAGGTGTTATTTCAATAGGATTAAGCGGATGAACGCACGAAACGGTTTGATTGCAGCGGCTGTAGTGGCCGTAATCGCGATTGTTCTCGTCCTTATCCAATCAGGCAATTTATCGACCGCGACGGGCCAGATTGCAGCCGCACAGAAATCAGCAACCGCGCAACAAGTGGCGATGGCGCAGCAGGGGACGGATGCAGCCGCGACCTTCAGCGCAGCCGCGACGCAAGCGGCGGATAGCCAACAGCAGGCGCTCACCGGCGCAGGCAACACAGCGGCAACGGTTCAGGCAGCGACCTTAACCAATGTGGCAAAAGTCGTGGCTACGGCTCAATCCGGCACGTTGACGGCGGCAGGTAACGGCGCCGCGACCGCTCAAGCCGGAGCATTAAACGCTGCGGCAACAACCGCGGCAACAGCGCAAGCAGGCGCATTGAGCGATGCCTCGAAGGCGGCAAGTACAAAACAAGCCCAAGCCTTAGCCACCGCCAGCGAAATGGCAGCAACCGCTCAGGCGAATGCGTTGAAGAATGCTGCGAGTACGGCTTCGGCGGCACAGTCGGACGCGTTAGAGGCGGCTGCGACTGCGGCAGCATCAGCTCAAGCCAAGGCGGTTGAGGATGCGAAGAATACGGCAGCTACGCAGCAAGCTCAAAGTGTGGCGACGCTCCGAGCGGGGGCGACAGCGACGTTGGGCGACATCCTCAATCGGAATGCGACGAGCCAAGCAGAAACGTCAGATGCTACGTCAACCGCACAGGCTCAGGCTATCGCGAGCTTACAAGCGGCGGCAACTGGAACGCGAGGTGCGCTCTTATTCCAACTGACCGAAGCGGTATCGGATACCCAGCACCGCTTCCAACCGACGCAAGCCGCTTTACAGACGCAAATCGCTGATGTACAAACGCAATTGGCGACGGCACAAGCTACGCCGGTTATCCCAACCGCGACGCCTACACCCATTTCAAGCATTACCCCAACGGAGCAAGCAATCCAAGCGACGCCAGCCGTTGAGTCAACCGCTGAGGCAACAACCGAAGCGACGCTAGCAGTTGAATCAACGGCGGAAGCGACCGAACTCGCGGCTGGTGTTCCGCCCGATTGGAAACGTTACATCGGCAAGGGTGTAGCGATCCAACTGCCGAACACGTATATCGGCAGCGAGTTGGGGTCTGATCCGAAGGCGCTGGGCAATATGCTGCGCGCGCTGGGGCCGGACTTCGCTTCGGCAGCGACGTTGTTTGAAACCAATCCGGAAATATTGGCCTTCATCGCGGTCAATCCGGGGACGAGCGATACGAATTTGCCTGCCAGCGTGATTATCTTGCGTATCCCAATGGCGGCCTCGCTCCCGATTAATACGCTGCTGGAAGCGACGATCACGCAACTGCCGAGCGGATCGAAAGTGTTGGAAAAGGGCGTGGTAAAGGTTAATGGGCAAGACGCGGGGCGCATGGTCCTCGAGACACATGTGGGCGCGATTGTCTCGACGCAGCTTCAGTATTACATCATGGCGAATAACGCGCTGTACTTGGTTGGGTTTACAGGCACGCCCGATCATTTTGACGCGCAGCTACCGACCTTCGAGCGCAGTATGAAGACGTTTGAGTTACTCTACGCGCCGGGTGCTTAGGCAGCATCGGGCGGTTTGATTTTTGTTGCCGGTATTAAGGATAGCTAAAGCGCATGGGATGCAGAGACGAATGGGCTGACGATGCCCATCTCATTATGGATTTGTATATCGAAGCGCCTTGGACATGGGCCGAACTGATGACCCATGTCGAGCAAGTTTTTCAGGCGCTTCGAACGTTGGACAAGCCGTGCGCGACTACGGTCAACGTCTCGAAGCTTGGAAGCATCCCTAGCGGGAATGTACTGCGCTACCTGAACGAGATTGAAAATCAGATGCCGGATAATGTGTTCGCCTCGGCTGTAATCGGCGCGCCGCAGATGGTGAGCGTGTTTATGGAACTGATTATGCGGATGCGTCCGCGTGCCGAGCGCGTCGCTTTATTCGCCAAGACACGCGAAGAGGCCCACGAGAAAATTATGGAGCGCTACTATAAGATGAGTATCTCGGAGTCAGACATCGATACAAAACATCACCGCTAGTCTGCTGTAGATAAATCAGTGGAATCAAAAAAGAGATGCCCGCGTGGAGCATCTCTTTTTGTTTAGTTGCAACCCCCTTATCCCAACCCTTCTCCCCCGCCCGCAAGGGAGATGGGCTTTTTCATATACTAGCGCGTTTGGCTGCACTATTTCTGATCGATTTGTTTGTGTTTGATTGACAGCCAAAATGGTGAAACGGATAATATGGAAGCCCATTATTGAGTTCGGATAGGTTTATTGATGCAGGCACAAAACACGGTTTTCATCAGCTACCGGCGCACCAATATGTATATGGCGCGGGCGGTATACCAAGATTTGCGGACGCATGGATACGACGCATTCTTGGATCTGGAGCGCTTAGACAGCGGTGATTTCTCGCAGGGATTGACCGCGCAAATCGGAGCACGAGCGCACTTCATCCTCATCCTGACGCCGAGCGCGCTGGAACGCTGTATGAGTCCCGATGATTGGGTGCGGCGAGAGATCGAGTACGCCATTGAGCAAAAACGCAACATCGTGCCGCTGATGTTTGAAGGGGTAAAGTTTGAGCAAATCCGGCACTATTTGGCGTCGGACAAGATGAAGATGCTGGAGAGTTATAACGGGCTGACCGTGCCAGATGATTACTTTGATGAGGCGATGGACCGGCTGCGCGGGTATCGCTATTTAGATCGGGATGTAGCGACGGTGCTGCATCCGGTGGCGGCAGTGGCGGCGGCGGCGGCGGTGGCAGCACAAGCGCAAGCGGATGCCGCGCCCGCACCGACAAGTGAGCAATTGGACGCCGAGAAACTCTTTGAAAGTGGTTTCCGCAAAGCGCTTTTTATGAGCGATTACTCCGGTGCCATCGCGGACTATACCCAAGCGATTGCCCTCAAGCCGGATTATGTGGATGCCTACTATCGGCGCGGCAATTCACGCTGGAATAAAAATGATAAAGCGGGCGCAGTGGAGGATTGGAAAAAGGCTATCGAACTGAGGCCTGATGACCGACGCGCCAGTATTATTCGCAGTTCGATTGCCACTGAGGAAGGCAACTTGGATTTGGCATTGTCCGAAGCCGAGATCGGGGTGCAGTTGAATCCTGATTACAACGAAGCCTATTTCCGGCGCGGATTCGTGCGGGATGAACGACACGATCACGATGGCGCAATTGCCGACTACAGCGAAGCCATCCGCCTTGATCCACAGTATGCACGAGCGTACAACAACCGCGGGATTGCCCTTTCCCATCAACAGAATTATGACGCGGCCATCGCGGATTTCAGCGAAACCATCCGCCGCAATCCACAAGAGGCGTTGGCTTACTATAATCGCGGCTACGCCTATTATCGGAAGCAGGATTATGAGCGCGCGATTGCGGATTACACCGAAGCCATCCATCTCGATCCACACTATGCGTCGGCTTACTATAATCGCGGCGTCACTTATTATCTGAAACAGGATTATGCCCTTGCGATTGCGGACTACACCGAAGCCATCCGTCTCAACCCGCAAGATACCGATGCTTACATTAATCGGGGCAATACGCATTACAGCAGAAAGGATTATGAGCGCGCGATTGCCGATTATGAAGCGGCGCTAGGGATTAATCCGAATCATGAATTGGCAAAAGAGAATTTGAAATTGGCGCGGCAAGCCAAGGGCAAAAAGTAAGACACTTTCGCAAGAATGTCACGGTCGTATAAGGCAGCATCCATGCAGGTACAAAAGACGGTTTTCATCAGCTACCGGCGCACGAATAAATATATGGCACGGTCGGTTTACCAAGATTTATTACATCAAGGTTACGATGTTTTCTATGATGCCGAAAAAATGGAAAGTGGAGATTACTCACAAGAATTGATGGCGCAGATTGCGGCTCGTGCCCATTTCATATTGATTTTGACGCCTAGTGCCTTAGAACGTTGTACAAGTGCTGAAGACTGGCTTCGGCAGGAAATTGAATATGCTATTGAATTACGCCGAAATATTGTGCCTTTGATGTTTGAGGGAGTAAAGTTCGAGCAAGTACAACACTTTCTAGCATCTGATCGTTTAAAGCTCCTCTCGAAGTATCAAACATTGCCTATCCCAGAGGATGACATTTATTTTGATTCTGCAATGACGTTACTCAGAGGTAATCGATATCTGGATAGACCGCTAGAAGTTGTGTTGCATCCAGTCGCGCCAAAAGTGGCAGCAGAGGTAGCAGCAGAACAGGCAAAAGATGCCGTTGCTCTTTTACCTAGCCCTGAACAACTAGAACTAGAACGATTATTTGAAAGTGGCTTCCGCAAAGCGCGATTAATAAGCGATTTCGACGGTGCAATAGAAGACTTTACGAAAGCCATAGCATTAAAGACAGATTATGCTGAAGCCTATTATCATCGTGGAAATTCATTCTGGAATAAAGGTGATAAAGCAAGTGCGCTGCAAGACTGGAAAAAAGCAATTCAAATTAACCCAGACGATCAACGGGTAAATATTATTCGTAGTGCTATCGCTGACTACGAGGGGGATTTCGATCTCGCATTAGCGGAGTCTGAAGTAGGTGTAAAACGAAATAAAGATTATGACGAAGCATATTTTCAGCGGGGAAACGTCTTTATAAATCAAAAGAGCTATAAGGACGCAATTGCTGATTATACGACGACTATCCGCCTTAATCCACAATTTGCGTTGGCTTACAACAATCGAGGAACTGCCCGTTACAATAGTCAGGATTATGATGGGGCTATTGCTGATTATACGGAAGCCATTCGACTCAATCCACAATTTGCCGACGTTTACAATCATCGGGGTTACGCACGGGCTGCAAAGCAAGATTATGATGGGGCTATTGCTGACTATACGGAAGCCATTCGACTCAATCCACAATATTCAACTGCGTACCTCAATCGAGGAAACGAACTTTACAACAAACAAAATTATGATGGGGCAATCGCCGATTATACAGAGGCTATTCGACTCGATCCGCAATATGCAACTGCTTACTACAATCGGGGAAATATACTCTCTAACAAACAAGATTATGACGGTGCTATGGTTGATTACAATGAAGCAGTTCGACTCAATCCACATTATAGTGGGGTTTACACCAATCGCGGGATCGTGCGTTATAAAAAACAAGATTATGATGGCGCTATCACTGATTTCACTGAGGCTATCAGTCTCAATCTAGAAGATGCGTATGGTTACAACAACAGGGGAATTGTGCATTCTAAAAAACAAGATTATGACAGCGCTATCGCTGATTTTGAGATGGCACTAAGAATTGATCCAAATTACACGTTAGCAAAGAATAATTTGGAACTGGCACGACGAGAAAGAGACAAAAAGTAAGACGCTTTCGCAGGAATGATTCAAACAGGGATGCTCGGTGAGGTGGGGAGCATCCCTGTTTTGATTCTTAGGGTTGCGGTGGGGTGTCTTTGACGACATCCATGAGGACGTCTTTGATGAGGTCACGAAGTTCGTCAGGTGTGTGGGAGGTGGTTTCGCGGCCAGCGCGGGCGGCATCCTCCAGCGAGTAGCCGCCAATGACCGCCAACGCGAGGGTGATGAGCAGGGTCATCAGTTCGTTGTGGACGGGGCGCAAGTCGGGGATGGCAAGGGTGAGCAAGCCAACGATCAGGACGCACAAGGCGACCAAGACCCGGCGTGATTTGAGGGCGAGCAGCAGTGGATCGATCAGTGGGCGGCGGGCGGTTTTGTCGGTGAGCAGGTTGAGGTTCATGGGAGGCAATCCTTTCAGTAGAGGTAAAGGGAGAGGTTGAAAGCAGGGTTTGCCGGCGGCAAACCCGTACAACAGGAAATCAACAGAGGCTAATGGCGATTAGCTTTTCAAATGCTTCACAAAATGCATTAATTGAAGCAGCACACAAAGTTTGGACGGCGGATGTGAGGGAGCGAACCGCCGAAAACGCACAACGTGCTGCAAATTCTGCACTTTCACAACACAAATGAGCGGTGCAAATGGGGTTAGTCGGTGAAGAATTGACGGCGAAATTGGGGTGACTGGAAAAGGGTTGTGGGCTGAGCAGCGGGTGATGTGTCCGCGTCGTCTGGCAAATCTGGCGACATTGGCTGCGTGGCATTTTTCTGCCATACGCACAATTCGTGCCAATGGCGAGCTGCGTTGGAAGGTGGCAATAGCCAGTAGACATCAGGCGATTGAAAGATGGGCAAAAGGCCGAGTTGTCGGGCGGGTTTAGGCGTTTTTGCGGAGCGCATTAACTTCCCTTTCCAGCCAGATGACTTTTTCGGCGAGCTTTTCCGTTAAGGGATCTTTGCCCTGATAAGTGCTGAGATCTAACTCGCTAATGGCGTAATTCTTACGCGCTTGATCGAGTTTGGTGGCGGCATCGAGGGCGGCTTGTTGATCAGCGGAGAGCTTGCTGGGATCGTGTGTAGTAACGATGACCTGCGCCTGTTTGACCTCGCCTGCTGTAACGGCATCATCCAAGGCCAACATGACCTGTTTGCCGTCATAGGTGAAGCCGAAATAATGCGTCGTAAGCGCAGTACGCAAGTCGAAATCCAACGCGGGAATGTTAGCGGCGGCCAGATTGAGGATGAGTGTCTTCATGGTTAAATCTCCCGTACCCAGAACTGCGTGTTATAGCCTGAACTGTTGGAATAAATAGTGGCGGCTCCGGCGTTGACCATCGCGCGGATTTTGAAGACATGCGATCCAGCGGTTTTTGGAGCGACATAAAAGACGAACGAGGCGTTGAAGCCTGTGCCGGAACCGGTGCCGTTGAAGAAGGCAATGCCCGTGCCACCACCCTGACTGACACTATCCACCTGCAAGTCAAAGGTAACGATGACGGTGGCGGCGGAACAGGACATGCCTGATTGCATCCCGACGAGGAATGCGCCGCCCGCCGAGGTAATAGTAATGGTGGTCATGATGTCGATCATGGTGGTGCTGGTGATGGAGATGGAGGTCGGCGGTGTGTAGATGCCTTGCGGTGGCGTTTTCAGCCAATCCAGATTGTCGCGCAGATGTTGATTCATCAGCGCGGCGGTGGTGAGTTCGCCCACGCTCCAAGTGCGGGGCTGAGTCCAAATGGCGGTCATGTGGTGTCCTTTCGAGAAGCGGAAAGAGTTAAAAGTAGGGGTTTGCCGGCGGCAAACCCGTACAGGCAAAGGCCAGAACGTATTTGTGCGCGAACAGCAACCTGTACAGGCGAAGCTAAATCGTGCATGGGTTAGAGCAAATTGGATCAGTAAGCGAGGATGGTGTTTTGGCCGAGGGTGCAGGTATCGAGTATCCAGAAGGTGTTGGCGGACGCCGGTTCGAGTATCCAGCGGGTACGATGGCGCATTCCACCGAGATCAACGGTGTGTTCCTCGGCGACGATGAAATAATCGCCGGTGTGATTGGTCTGGCTGTCGTGGATGGTGACGCGATCAAACAAGGTGCGGGTAAGGATTTGTGTCAGGTGTAGTGTGCCGCTGAGTTCGATACTGCGGAGCGCTCCGTGCGGGTCTTTACGGCGAGACAATTCATAACGTGCCAGTTGATCGGCTTCCTCAATATTGGTCAGTGACAGTGTATTGACGGTCATACGGCGCAAGCCATAGCGATTGGCGCTGGCATAATCGGCCTGCACCACCAGCCCCGGATCACCGGCAATGAGCGGCGTCCCGCGGAGCTGCGCGCCTGCCAGCAGATAAATCGGTGTCGTGCCTGTGTTGCGGATTTCGAGTACCGCGGCAGAGGCATTGGCTTCCATCACCACCATATTGAGGAAGAGGGTACGATCCGCGCCGCTGCCATCCGGTTGAAGATTAGCGTGATAATCCGTCAGCGCAACCGGTGTGTTGACGACCGCTGCACCAATCCTTTGATTGGTAGTGGCGTCACGATAAGGTGCGATCAAGCGGCGAACGCCTATGTCACCCGGTTGAATCAACTGTGGATTTGCCAAACTCCAAATCACGGTTGAGGGAAATCCGAGGCTGCGTGGCAACACATTCACCTCAATCTGGTTCGCCACATCCGCGCCGTAGGAGTATTCCAAACCGTCCATGTTATCGCTGAAGCTGGCAGCAGCGGCAGTGATCAACAAGGTGTGGTGACGGTTGTAGAACACCAACTGCCCTGCACGATCGATAAAGAAACGTCCGCGCTCGCTCTCGGTCATCTGGCCGATGGCTTCGAGAGCCGTCACGCCTTCATCCCATGTATCGGCAATGTAGGCAAAGGTCGAGCGCCCAGCTTCCAGTGAACGCGCGACCGATCCGGCGAGGCGCGTATTACTATCGAGTTCGGCGTGGGTGACCGTATCCAAGAGCCAATATCCGGCGAGCGGCGAGTAGCGCAAGAGTGTGGCATCCAAGATTTTGCCGATAACTGTATCAGCGGTCACACTGACCTGCGGCGGTAGGCGAATCCGCTGCTGACCGAGTACCGCATCTGCACCTACGGCAAAGATGACGGCCAGTCGTTCGCCTTGATTGCCGGTGAGCGGCTCAATGTGGTCAATGAAGCCGGTGAAATGGGTGCGGGTGGTGACGCCATCATTGGATTGAATACGGATGGGGATGCCGGGTTTGAGGTTATCGCTGGTGTACTCAGGCGAATAAGCACGGTTAAGATTGCGGAGGGTGATACGGGCGACGGCAGGCGCGGCAACGGTCTCATACGGCTGAGTCATGCCCAAGCGCCAATCGAGGCTCAGCACGTCGGTAATGCGACCTTCGGCGAGATCGGTAAAGCTGGCGTTGTCGTTATAGTCAATGCTGACGGTGTAGGTGGCTGGTGGCATAGAGACTCCTTTCCAAAGTACTGCGTTATGAGTGCTAAGGCCTGAGAAGAAGCGTTAAAAGGGAAAGGGCGAACACTAAACGGATTAACCTTTAACTTTTCCTTTTTAACCCAAACTAGACTTGAATGATCCACGTGTGGCGGAAGGCGCAACCGTGATAGGTGGTGTGTCCGTAGGTGAAATCACCGGGTTCGACTTCGACCTGCGCCGGTTGAAGTAAGGTGTTCGTCAGCAGAGGATCGGTGGCGACGGCGGCACAATAAGCGTCCATGAGATCAACGACTCTAGGCAGATGGGTTCGTACACCGCGTCCGACATCCGTGGGCGCGACCAAGAGCAGATGCGTCAAGCGGACAGTGACGGTACGTGGGCCGCTGCTAAAGGCGATCGTCTGGAAGCCATCAGTGGGTGTGCGCGGCAATTTGCTGGATGGCGGTGTAATCGGTAAGACGAGCAGAACCGGCAACTGCACCCGATTGATGACGTCGGGAATGCTATCCACATCGTAGTTGTGGTTGACGCCAGATACCGTCAGGCTGGCGAGACGCGTGAGCGCTGTGCGAATGGTCATGTTGAGACTCCTTTCAGTTGGTTTCGGTGAAACAAATTACGCAGAATGATTGATAGACTGCGAAGAACAGCTCCCTTATAATCGAGCCAAGAAATTAGCCGAATGGGTTCATCATGCTGGTTAAAGTCGAGTGGGACGATGACACGCACCGCATCATCGTCCTGAGCTACAGCAAAGGTTGGACGTGGGAAGATCAAGCCCGCGCACGTGTGAATATTGATGCGATGGCGGCCAGTGTCTCCCAAGTGGACATCATTGCGGATGTGGTGGGCGCTAATCAACTGCCGCCGGGGGATGCGCTCAAAGAGATGACGGCTGCGCTTCATGCCGCGCCGGATAATATCGGGATGCTGGTGGTGGTCGGTTCGGGGCTGACGATGCGTGCCATGATCCACACCATTAAAACGGTGACGTTCAACCGCCTCGTACGTAATGTTTATGTCAAAGTCAGTATTGATGAAGCCCGCGCGTTTATTCACCAACAGCGCACATCCACTTGAGCTCATCATTACTAAGTGGATGACAAATTTATAAGTCCGAAACCTACAATTAAGACCTCAATTATTGCATCCCAATGTCATATTACAATGACTGTATAAGGGAGATTAATGGAGGATGAAAATGGCTATCCTTGTGGATTGGGAAAACGACGCCCACAAAACAATTCTTGTCACGTACGAGCGCGAATGGAGCTGGGAAGATTTCGCGGTGGCAAAGGTGCAGATTGACAACCGCTTAAAGTCGGTGGGCTACACGGTGAATATCATGTCAGACTCGCGTGAGAGTGCAGGTTTGCCGCGTGGGAATGCGCTGGGCGTGTTATCGCGCTCGTTCCAATCCGCGCCGGATAACGTCGGTATGGTGGTCGTGTTGGGTGCGAATCCCTTCTTCAAGTCGCTGCTGCAAATCTTGCAGACCGTATCGCTCAATCGGGCAGCCAAGAATATCCGCTTCGTCAAGAGTGAGGAAGATGCTCAACTCGCGATCAATGCCCCCGCCTAATCCTATCCTCCTCCCTCAGCGCGACATGACTCTCTCGCCATCATCGCCTCGCTGATTGTTCTCGTCCTCAACCGTTAAACCTTCACCCCGACTCGCCGGAATGGCGCGAGCGCGTCTTGCAACTCGATGGGTATGGCGAAGGCCGCCGCGTCCGCCTCTTTATAGAGCCAAATCGCCCAACGCAGCACCAAGTCGTTGACCTCCGCCGGTGATTGATAGGTATAAATCGGCGTGTTGAGTGTGTGGCTGGCAGCCGATGTGCCATTCACCGCGCGCAATACGGTGAGAGCATTGGTCACCGTATTCACAGCCGTCACGCGCAGATATTCACTATCCACCTTGAGCAATTGTCCAACTTGAAAGCGCGGCAAACTGCCCTCGCTATCCGCGCCATCGGCATCGGTGACGGTCAAGGTGGTCGCGCTGCTGCTCAAAGGATTGCTCTGCACGGTATCGCTACTGGTGCGCCACATCTCCGCCGAGCGATCATGCCAGCCCCAGATGCCATTGACCGTAATGGCTTGCAGCGGCGAGGTGTTCCATGTGAAGGCGCTGCTGCCCGTCAAATGGAGATAGCTAAAGGGCGCTTCGTCCGGCACAGGGATCACGTCGCTGAGGCTGACCGTGCTGCTATCGCCATTGGTAAGGCTGGTGAGTTCGAGCAGGTCGTCATCCAAGAGCAGTTCGAGGCTGCTGGTGTAATTGTGCTGAAGCGCTCGCTGGCGTGGACAGAAGCGGCGTCGGGTGGCGCGTTCGATTTGCGCAGATGCCGCTTGCAGGGTGTTGAGCAGGCGGATGTCGTCGGCAGTATCGCTGCTGCCGAGGCCGAGGCGCGCCCGCAGTTGATCGAGAGTCGAGATGGTATACATGAGTCCTCCTTGGGTAAAACGTTACAAGCGATGGGAAATAAAAAACGCAACCGAGCTGGCTGCGTTTTCGCTGAGAGTGAGAGTTAAGATGATTAGATGGGCGTGGGCGGTGGAGGCGGTAGTGTCACTTGCTCGACAGTGAGGGGCAGCACGCCGATTTCCTCATCATCCACGAGGATTTCAAAGTCATATTGTCCGGCGGCGGGCAGCACCAACTCTTCCACACTAGATCAAAAAAAGTCAACACGGAAAGAGACAGAGGGAGACACACATGCAACCACATCACGGGACATGGAACATCAGACAAACGCGAATGCAACCCAT
>JAABUG020131953.1:0-19716 GCA_011319215.2 Scortechinia acanthostroma
GAGTCCTTGCCTTCAATGAGGCCTCTCGCGGATAGGATCACCGATATGAAATGAATGCAGGTATTGTGCAAAAGAGGCAGCGATGACGATCTCGTGAGGAGCTATTCAACCTTTTAGCCAGCTGGGGATCTGCTGGAAGAATCTATGGCATACCTTGACATCCGTCGTAGAAATGTTGCCCACCACGTTGGAATGGTTATCTACCACAGCAATGGACGAGATTCCTTCGCTGTGCATGATTTGCAGGGCTTCGCAAAGAAGCTTGTCACCACTGAATCTCGGTCAGATATGCTCTCAGAAGCAGAGCAAGAAACTCACTTGATGGAGATCACCTCGCGAGACCCGATGCCCAAATCACGCAGGTACTGAGGATACAACTGATCGATGACGGGAAAGCTGCGACCATTCTCCCATAGAAACTTGACCAGTCGGAATTGACTGACTATTCCCACCACCTCACCGTCGTTGCGTTCATCCACCACGATCACGCGATGAACCCCGCCGCCAAACGTCTCGACAGCCGTCATCAAGTTGGCCGATGCGGGGAGTGTGGTCAGTGGCTCACTCCGGCTCAGCTCCTTCACGTCTTTCAATGGTATTTTGTGCCCTTCCCGGGCCTTCCTTGCCAGTTCTTCATACGATTCGCGAAGTTCTTCATTAGGCTGCGTCAGTCCCGCCGCAAGCAAAAGGTATGCGTTCAGATCCGAGTAATCAAAAGTGCCCACGGCTGTTTTGCGTTGCGGGGTCTCTCGAATCAACAGTACCGGGGCGTTGGAGTCGACCAGTATCTGTAGGCATTCAGATATTAGCGAACCATAGGTCACGTCAAGGGACAAGACCAAGCAATACATTCGTTGCTTCCTCAATTCCAGTATCCAACTCCACAAACCTCAAATCATCCGGCCTGACAAGCTCCCCAATTGAGATTTCTCTCCAATCTCGGCCTGCAAATGCGGGGTTCACATCCTTAGGAGCTGGAGGGTTATCGATCAGACTCTGAATCGCTGCCTGGGTGAAGGACGGCTGTCGGCGTGTGCGCGGAGACCCAGGTGCAGCGCGGAGACTCTCGCTGAAACTCTGGCGATGCTGATGATTCGAGTGATTGAGTCGAAGGGACTGGCTTCGCGTCGATGGAGAGCGTGAATCGGTACTAGATCGAGGCGATGCAAGTGTTGACCCATTGGACTGGTCGGCCACACCTTCAAGATTCTGATGGTCCGCCATGGCTGAGCGCGGGGAAGGGGCTAATCCGCGGGGGAGTCGACCCTCCGGGAGGGATAGAAGCGGATATGACAGGTTCGGTCACGGAGAATAGACTGAAGACAGCTGCCTCAATTATTGTTACCTAAACGAGACGCTCAGGATGCACTTCTGTTTCTCATTTAGCCGACTGGAATGGCTTCACCAGCAGATCGCTGTGGACCAAGTCCTCAGCTCACTTGCGGTGCCAATCACGGGGCGGTGCGGGGGAATCAGCGGTGTTTGGCTCGGCATCGGCAACGGACCAATCAGCTGTAGGCATTGGTGTCATTGCGGCGTCATTACCATACTTGAAATTTACCTTATCAACGATACAGTGTAACAGATCATGCAACTGATGCCTGGCAGCCTCAGCGCCTGAGGCAACCATTGACCTTTCGACTCACGGTTCAAAGTCAAAGAGCAGGCCGTAGCCTGACATCATGTGAATTAGAGAAAGTCCCCTAAGACGTCTCGGAGATCTCTCGGGGTTCGCTTTCTCATCACTGGCTTTCTGGATCCAGATCTTGGCTGTGACGTCTCTTCTGGCGATCGGCCTGCCAATTTCAGCTTCTTTAATGCTGGCTCTGAAAGTCTAGACCCAGGGGCTTTTCTGCGTTGGAAGTATATCGTAGGGCTGCTGGCGCTTTTGCGAAAGCCGTGACTGACTTCTGGGACGATTCGAAAGTTCAAAATGGGGCTGCCTCGGTCTAGAATGCCGTCTTCTACCGCGTGTCCATCACTGCTGGCATGAAAGCTTGTCTGATAGCATTCATAGAGTGTTTGAGGCTCTGAGCCTTCCAATTGGTCGCAACTTTTGACCGCAAACTGTGGCGTTGTTGTCACCTCCCACCCATCTGTGCCGAGACTTTCGCCTTTTAGGCAAAATTCGAGAGCAGGGCACCCATGGGCGATTATAAGACACAAGCCTGGAAGAGCACTGAGGTACCGTATCCCCACCGGGGAAAGGTCTGGTTGACAGTACAATCTGAGGACGCGAAGGTGGGTAAATGCTTCTGAAGACTCCGCCAGCTCACTCCACGTTCGTGCGATTCGATCGGTCAGCCCAGCCAATTGTGGTTCCGAGTTATCTGGCATTGGCAGTGGATGCAGTGGTTTGCATATCTCCAGCGCAACGAGATTCTTGATAGTAGCAATCTCCACGAGCTCTGGTGCCCGCCCAACCGAGGGATTCAGAGTCACGACCGAGAGCCAGCTGAGAGAATCGCTCTTGACTAGGCTCCAGTATTCTCGCAATGTCATCTGGGGCCACGAGACGTTCATAGATCGGTATTTCGCAACACCCCGAAATTGGGCGGGGTACGCTGTTGCATATAATTTCCACATGTATAAGGTCCTTCTCTGGCTGAAGACCGTTGCGCTGGACTCAGCATTGTTTACAGCACAGCATATCTCAGGAAGGATTGCAGTAGGTCTTCACTCACCGTCTGCCAAGGTAATCCCACAGACTGCTTGCAATACGCCATGGAATATGGCGAAACAACTCGGGCGTCAAATCCCTCTGGTCAGACAGAAGCCCTTCCATTGCACACACTTTCAAAGAAGGTGAGCCCTTCTGGTGTCTTGCGTCTCGCTCCGTGGTGCGGAATGGGCTCTCATGAACCCACGATGGGCCCATAGATAATGACAAAGAAGGAGCCATAAACTGTTCCTCGTAGACCTGGCCGCTTTCCCGGTCCAGTTTTTGGGCTGACATGGTAAAAGTCGCCAATCTGCTGGGCGAGAAGACTTTCGACAATGCCAAACTGAACTGCAACAGAGGAGATATAGCTGCGCCATAAAATTTGTTTCTGGTCACTGCAGTGGACTGCCTGCCGCTGATGCTAAACGGCCCCCTACTAGATGATCGAGCCTGTAAGCCATTGAAGTCAAGCGTCAGCCATCTCTGCTTGAGTGCCTTTTCTAAGCGGCTTCTATATCGTTACTAGCAGCAGCTCAGACTCTCCATTTGAATTTGTTCGATGTATATTATGGTGAAGGACACCGCGTAGGTCTCCAGACGCGAATAGGAATAACCGTGCAGCTCTTGTGATTCACGTGATATAACATCACAATGGAATTTTCCCATAAAAGCTCATATGACAACAAAGGATAGTCACTTGAAAGTCTACAGATATTTCCAAATATTTGATCGTCTGATATATCAGAACTCTAAGCGAGAATAATGGACTAAAAGAGAAGAAATGGAAATCTTGATCTGATCCCAGCCCAAATCAAGTTATGTACACAGACGCGCTAGGGTTGATAGTCTTCGAGCCCCGGAGCATCCGATGAGGTCGCCAGTCCATTTTGACCGCTAACATAGGCCAGCAAGAAAGCACCGTACGATGGTGGTTGTTCATGCATCTTTCGCTCAGGATCCACCTATACGCTCGTCGAGAGTCGTCCGCTCTTTCGACCCTTGCTTATTTCATGCTCAACCGTGCCGCAACCAGCTCACTCGAGTCAATGGAAAGGGTAGATCGCCTCAAATTGTCGCTATGTCAACAAAGGTTCCTCAGACACTCGGTACAGACAGGTAAGTGGTATTGGGTCGTCGCCGATGAGACATGGTGGACGGCATTATCTCTCTCCGGTAGTGACCATGGACTGAATGGCAACGCGGACAAGTAACAAGTCGATGAGTTTCCCACGAGTGGGTGAATGAATGGTCGGATGTTCGGCATATGAAAGGGTTGGCTGAGGCGTAGCTTGGGAGCTCGCGCGTGTTATCATAGTTAGATGTGTATCTCTTTGGAGTACAACGCGGCTGAGCAGTCCTGGTATAAGACATCTCTCTAACGGTGAGCTGCATGGTGTGATGGTTTGAAAGACAAGTCACAGTACAGATCTCGAAACTGTACAGCTAAGATATCAGCATCGAGCAAGTGGTTCTTTTTATAACGCTAGGAATCTCCATATTGAAAAGACCATCGGATAGGACTCGTGCGCTTTGGTCAATATAAGGGATTCCCATGTCGTCATTGGGGCCTGTTGTCTCTGTTTGAAAAGAAACATATGCAAGGGCAACTATCCTCGTGGGAATTCGTCTTGTTTCAAATCACCAGTGATGAGCCTTAGATTCCCTCGAATCTGAAGCAGTCACGAAATGAAATCGTCGAGTCGAACTGAGAGAAGCAAGGGCACATCTAAAGCTGGTAGCGCTGAGGCCATCATAAGAGAGGGGAAAATGTAAAAGGAGCAGTGATAGTTTGCTAGGAAGGGGGAGATTCAAGGGTTGATGCTGAACAGAAGTTCCCCCCTTGTCTCCTTTGCAGCTGATTATTGTTTGTTGATCTCTCTTTTTCTTCCCTTTACCACCACCGCATCGCAGCAAATTAGCAAAAAGCTTGACCTCGTCAAGATTAGAGAATTTCTTACTCATATTGAGAGTAGATCTGTTGTCTCAGATCAGGCGTCCTCCAATGTGATGAAAGCGAGACACACTGACTCATATCGGTGAAGACGCTCTCAGGCCAGCGAGGACACTTTTCTTGCCCCCGTGTGTCATCGTCAATTTGGAAGCTGTGCCACCCACACAGCTTCTCTCGGGCTTTTGTCCTTTTTGATTTCTTAACAGCCACAAATGCAATACTGTGGCCCGTATTTACTCACATAAATGGCTATTGATGACGAGCATGATCGCGCCTTCGCGGTTACGTCTTCGATCTGCCCTAGCCTCCTGGTGCCTTTGACTGAAGGCTCTGATTTGATGATGATCCGATGATTGAGTCAATCTTCGGGGTCAGGCGCGGAGAACGAGACGGCTGATATTGGTTGGTCACAAGCATCACCAGGCGGACATCGTGTGCCCCTGACGCCAAGAGCTTTTCACGAACTTCCAATGTACCACAAACGGATGCTCAGCCATCTCGTCTTGCTCCTCTGACCAGTCAGGCGATGGGTACTATTGTGATCATTGCCAAATGTGCTTCCAGAAAAGTCATTATCAGTGACTTATTAATACGATGTGGTCTGTTAAAAGATCAGGAGGACAAAGTCCCCAAAATGATATATAGGACAAAATTGCCAGCTGCGTTCGAAAACAGCCTTATGACTCTTTGTGTTCTTATGAGGCTGTGTGGTATTGTGAGCCTTCGTTCTCTATATAATCCGCCTCTCGTGGATTGCGCTTTCCTTGCCAAATTTTCGCCTCAAGGTCCGGGCTGTAGCTGCCGGAAGTTGAGTCAAAGCAGCTGCAACGATGAGTTCTCCTACAGCAGGGGAGAGATCCCTGATCATCAAAAGTCGAGAACAGAAACCTCGCTCCAAGACCAGGAGAAAGTTCAAGATGCTGAAATTCATCAGCTCTATTCTCTGGAAGCAGGCTTCATCACAGATAGCAAATCCTCGCCAGCATACTGTATGGCTGTTTGATAATACAGCCTATCAGCGTGTCATTCCCAAGGCCCTTGGGCAAGGACGTCCGGCATGGTGTACTGAAGTTGTCGCCTGTGTGTTTGAAAAGGACAGTCGGAGAGATATCAGCAAGTTTGTCGCAACGATAGCGGACCTCGTTGGTCTCGATGGGGAGATAGGCTCTGATCGAGAGACCCGTCATCAAATAGCGCGTCGACTGCGGCCATTCTTGTACCAGACAGCACCCTCACATACGATGGTCATCGAGACCCCGTGGTCAGATGACTCCATACAGCTCCGTCAAATCGGCCCCACGGACAGCAACGGTATTAGCTGCCAGACCGTGAATTTAGGGACGCGCCATCTGGCAGACGGCACTAGGATACGGTCGTACCTTCGGGGCTGGGAGGGCGAAGTGTCCATGGACACGATCTTCGCTGGTCCGGAAGGTTGGCTTCTGATTTCCGATATAGATGACACGATCAAATATACCATGACTTCAGAACCCACTGGCATCTTGCGGACTACTTTTGTCGAGCCAGCGCGTCCCATTCGAGCAATGCCTCAATTCTACTTCCACATACAAAGACAACTAGTACCGACCTGGTTCTATCTCTCAGCGTCACCATACAATCTGTATCCTTTTCTCCGCGAGTTCATCTACACCTGGTTCACTCCAGGCACACTGATGCTTCGTGAGTCTTCCTGGATGGATGTCGGTTCGTTGATTCGATCCTTTACTACATACACTATGGAGTATAAAGTGAACAACATGGAAACATTGTACCGATCTTTCCCGACGAGACAAGTGCTCTGCATCGGTGACTCTACGCAGACGGACCCAGAGGCTTATGCAGAAATCTACAGACGGCACCCGACTTGGGTGAAGGCGATCCTGATCCGTAAGGTCACAGATGTCCCACACTTGGAAGGAAAGAATTCTCGAGAACGGTTCAGGACTGCTTTCAAAGGGGTTCCGGAAAGTGTATGGACGGTATTTGAAGAGCCTGAAGAAGTATATCAGGTTGTGGACCGACTTTCTCAGTCGGTACTATAGGTTGCTCGCGATGGAGTACGAACAGCTGCACGATTGGTGCACCAGAACCCGTTCACATATTATATGCAGTATCCATGGTGATCAGGGCTCTTCCATCACTCTGGTATGGCAAACCTTGTCCGATACTTACTGATAGTGTTGCTGATATAAGCGGAGCGCAGTTACGTCAACATGAGGGCATCCGCATCATTGAAGTCTATACAGTCCGATGCAGTCTCGCTCCGCAGCGCTGCCAGCAGATCATTGTTTCTGGGAATCGAAAAGTCAAATTGTCCGCTGTAACTATCGCCGTTTACAGGACTTTTGTTTTCAAAAGCGAATTTACCAGAGCTGCCTGTGTTACAAGTCCTTGTGAAACTCCGACACCACCTGCTTCCTTGGACGCTCATTGACCTAGAAGAAGCTTTTGTCTTAATACTGTCAAGAGATACAATAAATGAATGCTTATTTTGCACTCAACCGAAGCCTTGCCTTACTACAGAATTCTTTTTCATCATGAAGCCAGCAAAGCCAGCGCAAGCTAATATGGATGAACAGACGTTCATCCCGAAAACGATGAGGGCCCTTTACTACAGCCCGAGCGACAACAACAGCAACGATGTGACAGCTGTGGATCGCCCAGAGCCAGGCCTGATCTTCGATACCGACTTTCCCACGCCGATTCCCTCACCGAGCCAATATCTCATCAAAGTCCAAACGGCAGCCTTCTCGCATGACGAGCTGCGATTGGCGAAGGTGCTCAACCCGAGAATATCCATCCCTCAGATTCCCCTCCACAACTTTTGCGGCAATGTCATCAGCACTCCCGCTGAAGATCACTGGCACGCAGACGGTCCCAAGTTCAAAGTCGACGACGCCGTCTTCGGTCTGATCAGTCACTCTCGCGACGGCGCAGCAGCCGATTACGTCCTCGCAACGGAAAACGAGCTCGCATTCAAGCCCAGAAACGTCAGCGCCGCAGAGGCAGCGACGATCCCCGTACCCGCCCTCACCGCATGGCAGGCCCTCTTCACCTACGGCAAACTGGATCCCAACGACACGGACCATGTCCGTGGCGGCCTGCGCGTGCTCGTCACAAACGCCCGCAACAGCGAGGTCGGCATCCAGGCGCTTCAGCTGCTGCGGGCCCCGTCCTTGTTCCCGTACTATCGCCCCTGGATCTGCGCAACCTGCGACAACGAAGAACAGGGAACGACCCTCCGCGACCAGTTCCAGGTGGACGAGTACATCGTCGCCGCCCTCCCGTTGCCGGCCGACTGGGACCTGGCCACGACCTTCACAGAGAACAAGTGGAGGCCCGTGGATATCGTCCTCGACTGCGCGGGCGAAGAGATGTTCCAGCAGGCCCACTCGCCAGCAGTTGTCAAGGGACAGGGCGCCGTCCTGACCGCCGTCGACTCCACGCCGGCTCAGAACGGACGGACCGAGGAAGATCCGCAGACCAGTAATGACTCGAAGAAGAAAGGCCCCTTAAGCCGGTTTATCGCTGTGGAGCCGGATGGGAAGGCGCTCGCGCACATCGCGACGTTGGTTGAGGAAAATAGCGTCCGCGGACGGGTGGAGAGCATCACGGATCTGGTGAACGGGGCGGATATACTAGGTGCGGGCGCTGCTGGCGCGGGTGGAGGGAGGCGAGGAGGCATGATGGTGATTCGGGTTAACCCATAGATGGTGTCTTAGTGTATAGTCATTGCATATTCTGGCCATGGGTTTTCATTTCTGTCATAGCAATCAGTATGACATTTGAAGGATCAGATACAAGGGAAGGGACACAATTTGCATTGGAGCGTACGAGCACGTCCTTTTACTTTTAACATCACTTTCCAGGTACTATAATGGAACTCGCGTCAATCTATGACACCTAGAACAGAAATGATACTTGGTACTCAACAATAATCGGAAGCTTCCAATCGAAAATGGTAGTCTCGAGATAAACACATATTCTGAAGTGAAAGTAGAAAGTAGGTCCTCATCAACTTGCCTGGACCTTCCGCAGTCCCAACAGTCTCAATTTGTTGAGTCTCCAGTGTTGGAGCACGTTGATGCTTCGCCCTCGAAATGTAAGACCGGTCGAGTGCTATCGAGGGTGCGCATGGGTCCATAGGATTCAGTTACTGTATATGATGTTGCTCTGTCCTGCCACCGCGAGACAGTGCCCCGGCCTCAGACGCGAACAGGAAAAGAAGAAAAGCAGGTACAAGAAGCAAGCTCCGAAGAGATGAAAAGATTTGGAATTCCGACGACCCCATGGGTCATGCATTCAAGGAAGAAGTCCGGGTCTCAACCCGCGTGATTTTAAAAAAAGAAAAATACATGAGATCAATCCACAAGTCTCTTTGCGTGCTATGTCCTGTGAGAGACTGATAGAAGATGTGAATGGGAAAGAGAGAAGCGAAGACTGGAAAAGATTAGATTGATAGCGGTTGAAAACCTGCATACCGGTATAACAAAAATAGCAGGACAGTTACTGCTACAGTAAGGAATCAAGTCTGGTAAAAACGCTCAAACATGCTGCGACAATCTATAGCGGTTTGCACGTCAGCTTCTGTAACACCATAAATAGGGCGACGAAACATACCTCCAACTGAAGTTCTCGATCCTTAGCTTTATTGACCTCGTCGTTGATGGCCTGTGCCAGGTTGGCACCAATTGCCTGTGAACCACCCGGTCTCCGAGCGAACGGCCACTGGGAATACTCTGCCAACAACTCATCAACCTGCGCAAAAGCCCGCTCTCTCGCCTCGTGGCTCATTGTAACGAGCGCATTCTCCAGCACGTTGGCCGCATAGGCTGCGCATACCATGACGACAGTTCGAAGATACCGGAACTCAGCATCTTCGGGGAGCCATTGGTTGGCCGGCAGGATCACGGTGCGACTGCTACAGATGTTGCGGACACGGCGATGAAGATCATCTTTGGCGCCTCCGTCGGCGACCGGATGTGTGGCCATGTCAAAGAGGAGGAAGTTACGTTTTTCGGTACGGAGAATGCCTTTGTCGACGAGACCCTTGGCAAGCCGTTCGCGGACCTGTTTGAGTTGATATCCAATCTTCATCAAGTTCCACGTTTCACCTAGACGGAGGCGTTAGCTGCTTCTCTTTCGTAAACCTGTCAGAATTTCACAGGCCAGAGTCTTTGACGCACCGCTCATCAGGTCAATCCACGAATTCACACTCATCTTCTCGCTCGACTTCATCATCTTCAATGCCTCGTCCAGCAAGACCTCCCCCGTCAATGTATCATCGATGACTTCGATTACGCGATCTGCGAGAGGAAACCGTCGCCGGGAGGAGTCCTTTTGCATGCTGATGCGACCGCGGAGAGCCAACTCGATGACAATGCAACCCCGAAGAGCATAGGAAATGTTTTCGTTCCAGAATGAAAGGTATCCCTAACACAGCGAGCTTCATGTCAGCATTGCCTCGCCAATGCGCACAAGCGGCTCATCGAGCTCGTGGCAGTGGTTTCATTTCAGCACTGACCTGTTTATCCTTCAACCCCAGCAGCAGCACTTCCTCCATCAGGGTCAATTTGGGCTGCTTGCTTCGCTCTTCGGTCTCGCTCAGATCCCGAGGATCGAACGCGATCTTGTGGCCATTCTCAGAGTTTGTGAATGAGGCCTCGGGTCCGCGGTGGTCAAGTGCGGAGCCATTTCTAGATACCGGAGAGGACACTCTGCTATCGTCGTTGTCATCTCCGCCAGCGACTCGACCGCCACCTCTCCGGCGAGTCAAGCCCCCGGCTGAGGCCATGAGGATGTCGAGATGTAGGACGGTGGACCGAAGCGGGGAACTAGATGACCAGGTTTGGTGATCGGGACTCGACCGTGGGGAGTAGGTGGTGATGCTTCTAGATCGGATTCGGAGCAGAACAGAAACTAGAGGGAAATGAAGAAGAGAAGTCTGCCGATTATCTCGCTGATTTCCTGGGTGGGAAATTAGTTGTCAGGGGTGGTGGAGCGCAGAGCACAAGGAGAGTAAAGATAAAAAGAGACCACGGAAGACAAGAAGAGGAGGAGGATGAGAGAATCACAGGGAAGAGCCAGAGGATGGCTAGGAGGTATATCACAGTGATATAAATCAATCTGATATGTAGATACTCAAACTAAAGACAGAATTGAAGTTCCTGTGCCTGATGATTATTTAAATGATCATGGTCGTCTCGAATAACATTCCTTTAGTCTTTCTCACTAACTTCTGCTGGCGTGTTAGCGCTTCGCCGGTTACGGATCAGAGCCGCACCATAATACATCTGACATCGAACATCAACAAATATAACTGGCATGATTTCGATTGACTTATTTAATTAGCTTAGCTATGCGAACCCAGTTAATTCTCGGACGGAGAATTTGACCGAGTCTTAGGCAACGAGAAATGGATACCCTGCTCTCCATACAGACACACCCACATGCCATATCCCAACAGGTACACGTCATCCTATTAATGAGACGGACCCAGATGAAGTTAAGAGAGGCTCTAGCCTTCATGATGTGTGTTTCTGCTCTACGGACAGCGGTAGACTGGTCAAAAATAGCATTCAAATGTGATATACACGATATAGTAGGGTGAAAAAGCACCGGCATGTATCAGCATACAAAGCAGCGTCCATGACGGCCAGGGGACTCCAAATCTAGGATTTTCTGGCAGATGCACGCTCACATCCCTTTCTTTTTCTATCGGACCCTCCAACCTATTCCCGAATGGCAGTATTAAGAGTTTAGTGCGCTAAATCATCATTAGCGTCAATCTCCAGGATATCTGTTCTCGCACGAGATAAACTTACCATCAGGCTGAGCAAGGATGTACTCAACAGCCTTGTCAACTGTTCGAACAAATAAGTAGATGAACTTTTATGAGCGATCTGTTAGGGACTGTCCTAGTGTACGTACCGCTGTGGATGGCGTCGGCCTCCTTGTCGGGGATCTCAATGCTGAACTCCTGTTGATAAACTCGTTAATATAATGGTCTTCTGGCAAATCGCCGGCTAAACCATACCTCCTCGATAGCCATCACAACCTCAACAGTATCCAGGCTATCCAAACCGAGGTCGTTCGAGAAGTGGGAAGAGCCGTTGATCTGTTCAAGTTAGACTCCGTCCATATGAACAATCTTTGCTGCCTTCGAAGTTTGAAGATTGAAAGGGCAGCCGGCCCATAACACCAGCTGGCATAAACGGTGACCACGAACCTTGCTAGCATCGGAGACCTATACACCATCAACCGCGTCAGTAATGCTGTACTCGAACACCATTCTGGCAATGTTTGCCGTCTCGTTCGATGGACCACCGAGAGCAAGGGAAAAGAAGTTGAATCAACGAACCTTGTCAAAGTTCTTCAAGAGGTTGACTATCCGGCCCTCGACCTCCTCCTTGTTCAGACCGGCGGGGGCGGAGTAGAGGCGGACACCCTGGTAAGCAAAGCGAGGGGCGAATTGAGCAGGACGAGCAACAGGAGAGCTACGGATCTGGAAGGCAGCAGGAGTCCTGATAGCACGGGGAACGGAGGCTCTCAACGAGCGGACGACAGCGGAACGGAACATGGCGACTGTGTTAAGGGTGTGTGGAAGGGCAAACTGCGTGACGAAGGAAGACCTGACTAAGGGATAGATGATTCAAACACGAGAATATAGAACAAGAAATGGACGAGACGGGTGCGTCAGGGAGAATTGATAGATACCCAGGCAAAGTGACGAGGATCAGAGATGGAGGTTTCCATCTTTTGCGGCTCGGGAAGCAAAATCCTGCCGGTGGCCAATCAGCGGGCGGCAGAAAGGAATGACCTAAGCCGCCTTTACTAAACTTGCGCCAAACCAGCAAAAGACAGTCGGAACCTCATATCTTGCTGGCATTGAACCCTCTCCACCCTCAACTGGGCCCCTCTCTCTCCTCCTCTCCTCGTCGTCTTTTCTCCTCTCTACTCTGCATCTCTACAACTGTCGCAATGGCCTCCTCGACATCTGTTGCGAGGCTGGTCGCCTTCCGTCGGCCTACGCCGTACCTGTTGGCTTCTTCTCTCCGTCTTTCGCCCTTGGGTTCAACCGCAAGCTTCTCCTCCTCGGTGTCGAGAGCTGCTACACCACTCGGTCCTCCTCAGCCCGGCTTCCGTTTACCTACGCCGAGGAAATGGGACCAGGATCCCGAGTCTTCGCTGGACAAGGCCAGCAAGTACTTCCTTATGGCTGAATTGTTTCGGGGCATGTACGTGGTGCTGGAACAGTTCTTCAGACCACCGTAAGTTTTCTCTGGCCACTTTGCGCTCCTCAAGTTTAGTAGGGTCTCAAAACCAGTTTTTACAATTCTGGGCTGTACATCATGGTCCGTTTTTAAGCATTTGGGGGAGTCATGGGGCTAACTCAAATTTCTAAATTTATAGTTACACCATCTTCTACCCCTTCGAGAAGGGTCCTATCTCCCCCCGTTTCCGTGGCGAACATGCTCTGCGCCGCTATCCCACTGGTGAGGAGCGTTGCATCGCTTGCAAGCTCTGTGAGGCCATCTGCCCCGCTCAGGCCATTACGATCGAGGCCGAGGAACGTGAGGACGGAAGCCGTCGGACAACCAGATATGACATTGATATGACCAAGTGCATCTACTGTGGTTACTGCCAGGAGAGTTGCCCCGTTGATGCTATTGTCGAGAGTAAGTTGATCCGACAGGATGATTAGTGTGACCCCGTGGCTGACATGATACGCGCAGCTTCTAACGCGGAATACGCCACCGAGACCCGAGAAGAGTTGCTGTACAACAAGGAGAAGCTTCTGGCCAACGGTGACAAGTGGGAGCCAGAGATTGCCGCAGCCGCTAGAGCCGATGCCCCCTACCGGTAGGGCGCTATCGATTCTTCTTTTCATTCATGAAGACCTTTCTAGCTTGGCTATTGTACTCTAGCGATCCCTGCCGAGTGGTCAGAAATCACAAATTAGAGTGACGGAAAAAGGAGAGTTTTCCATCTATCAAGATATCAAAGGTGGCGACTCCTTTATAGAAGTCGAACCTTTCTGCTCCGCCTTGTACATAAATGAATTCTCCGCCTGCGATATCCCGCATATCCTGTTCAGGCTCAAAGGAGTTTTCGAGTCGCCAAAATCTGGCGTTTCTGTTTTTGTCTTCGTCGCGATGTCAGAGGAAATCCCGGTTTGTCTTTGTTATTCTTTCTACTGTTCTGCTAACGAGTCAATCAAACAATTCACTTTTCATTTGTATCAACATGGTATCTGTTCAGCCTGTGCTGCATGGGGTCTTCTAGTCTTCCTCAATAACAGTAGTCATCCGAAGGCATTAAATATATATGCTCCAACAGTGTAAGACAATAAATGAAATGACGAAAAAAAGCCCTGGTATTTGCACGAACAAATCGCTGCCTATGCATACATGCACAACATGAAAAAGAGAGCATTTCCCAAAAGACCCCAAACACCAGTTCTCCAGAACCCACACTCAGTTTCCTTCCCTTACTTTTTGACAGGGTTGTCTGTCATAGATACACATCCATCACCTGGGACAACTTTTCGTTCATTTCTTTCCACCCACCTTGGCTTTGAAGCTTCCTTCAAACCCAGGCCTGACCTTCTTCTTGCCTCCGGCAGGTTTCTTGCCCTTGTTGCCCTTCTCCTCGCGTCGTTTGCGGAGGTTATCCTCGCGCTTCTGCTGACGCATGTCCTTGCCCTTCTTGACGGCGTCGAGGCGCTCCTTCCATTCCCGCTCGGACTTCTTCTTCGCGGACTCCTTCCGCTTCAGCGCCTTCTTGAGCAGCGAGGTGTCATCACGGACGCGTTCCCCGTGCGCCCGCTTCTTCGCATTAAGCCACATGTCCTTCTGTTCGATATCCGCACGCTTCTCCTCGTCCATCTCGGCCAGGCGGGCCTTCTTTGCCTCGGCCGCCTTGAGCGCCGTAGCGGGGTCCTGGGGCCCATGGCGCTTAATGTCCCGTACGTTCATGAGACTGGGGTCGGCCTGCTGGCCATCGGCGAACACCACCCGACCAAATGAGTAGTTGACGTTCGAGCCGATCGAGTCTGCAGGGGACCGCGGCGACGCAAGAAGCGAGCCGGAGCCACCGGGGGAGAAGCGCTTGGCCATAGCCTCGTCCTTGGCGCGCTGCTCTTCTTCCCTGGCCTTCTGTCGCAGGAGTTTCTTGTGTGCTTTGCGCTGCTCGGCTTTTTGCCGGCGGGCCTCGATCAGCTCCTGGCGGTTTCGGGCGGGCTTGCCGTTGAATCCGTCGGCTTGCCGGGCGGCACGCAGCTCGTCCAAGCGCTTTTGTAAGCGTTGTTTTAACTCTTCTGGGGTCGGCTTGAGAGGCTTGGGTTCAGATGATGATTTTTGGGAGGCGTCGTTGGCGTCAGTGGAAGCAGTAGGAGGGGCAATGGAAGATATGGAAGAGCTGCCGGAGTGGTCGTTTGAGGCATCAAACCCAGGAGAGTTGGGTGCTGACGATGGGGAGGATGACTGTTCTGCGGGCTCGGGGTTGAATTCGAGTGAGAAGCCTTCCTCAGGAACAGCACCCTCTTGCTCAATCTCATCATCGCTGTCTTCTACCTTGGAAGGCTTCTGCTCTTCTCCCTTATCGCTCGCGGGCTTCGACTCGGACTTTTCGCTCTGTTTCTCTTTCTTGGCAGCTTCCTTGGCCTTCTTCTTCTCTTTCTGAGCGGCTTTCTTCTGTGCCTTCTTCTCCTCTCTTAACTTCTTGCGCGCTGCGGCTTCCTCCAATTTGGCCGTGTTCTCCGATTGCTCTTTATCGGCCTGCTTCTGCTTTTTCGATTTGGCATCGCCTCTCTTTAGGCCTTCCTTGGGGAGTTCAGAGCCCAGCTCTTCTTCCTCGGATGAGTCGGACCCATTCTGCTCCTCGTTCTGCTCATCGTCCCGCTTACGTTTCCGCGCTTTCTCGTCCATTACGTCCTTTGCCGTTTTGGCAGAATCGGGGTCCAATTTCGCACGTTTGGCTTCGCGGGCCTGCTCCTTGGTCTGTTTCTTCCGTTTCCATTGGTCCTATAGGAGGAATTATGGTCAACCACGGCCGGTAGCCAAAACGGAGAGAAAGATGCAGGATTTTTCCTGTGGGTGGAGAGTATGGGATGAATCATGATGATCACGTACACTGCCATCTTCACCGTAATAGTACTTTGCAGGAATCAAAGACAGAAGGCCGTCGAAGGCCTGAGCATGGCTTCGCAACCGTTCCTGATAGAAAAGGTTGTCAGTTTCCCAAGCGTCGTGAGCGCGGGGCTTACGAAGCTTCAGGAACCACATACCTCGAGATCATCCATCTTGACTTCGATAACCAGACCGCTGACTATCCAACTATAGAAACGAGCGATCTCGTTGCAATATCCGGACGTTGCTTTGTCTTGCTGGTTGTCCAGAATCGGTCGGTCAAAGTCGTTAGCGAAAGCTGCGATACCTCGAAAAATTTAGGTGGGTGTTGAAATCTTGGCATTCAGTTTCTCCGCTCAGCCCAACTGATTGGAATGATGCTTCACCGCCCGCACAATAAATTCACTATCCACGTTGAAGATGTAGGACGATTATCCATAATTAGGGATATCGCTGTTAAATAGTGTATATCAAGAGACTTAGAAATTATCATTCTGGGTGACTGGAGATGCTATCATTAATGTGTTTAGTTTGTAGCTGCTCCTTTATCATTCTACCATTGAATGGGACGACTTGTCTTAGTTGAACTGAATGAATATAGGAAAATGGAACATATAAAGGTCCAGTGAGGCAAAGAACAGTTTCCGAAAGTGTGCTTCTGAATAGTTGGTATCTCCTATGTCCTGAACATGAGCCACATGCGTAGCCTGCTCATCTAACCACATGTTACCACTATGATGAGATATATAGAAACGCTAAACAACTCCTTCGTCATGCCATGACCATCCATAGCTATATTTATTTAGACGAACCAGACATCGTTGCTGCTCCAACCAAGTAGATCTCCATGGCAGAGCACCCTCTTCAACCTTGAACCTTGAACCTTGAGTAATGACCGAGTATCAAGACCAGGACATCCTTCGCTCCTGACATCCATGATACTGCCATAAGCAGACGGAACAGTCCAAATCAAATCGAAGCTGCGGAATCAGCAAGGATCCAGGCACGGAACAGTCCAGCGCGACTCACCGGTCATCCGGATATTCCGGGACATGGTCAGAGCCCAGTTCCTCCACGATTTCTTTCATTCTCCCGTGTCGCCAGGAAATTAGAATATTTCCCGGTCCCTGGAGGTTCCCTACGCATCTGACTTGGTTCCGTTTGCATGAGAGATCAATTGCGAGACCCAAATCGATAGCGAGCGGGAGGACAGTCTCGAATGAGCGTCTGTGTTGGCCATCTAGGCGGAGAGGAAGGGGTTAGATCGGGATGATCTCTATGAGCTGTAAGGTAACATCAGTAGAGACTATGGCATACATCTGTTTGGCCTCGGGGCGACGATATAACCGATGTCAAATGTTGATTTAACACCGAATACATCTCGGAGGCATTCGGCTCGCCTGAATCCGTCGGCGTTCAGGCCGGAATCCTCGGGGTCGCCGGATTTCTCGCCATGACGGATGATGTAGACTGCTGGTTGGTCTGCCACCGTTGAGTTGATCAGGAGGAACGCAAGTATCAAGACGAGGAAACCAGAATGATACATTCTGACCAATATCCGCTCCGCGCAAAGGTCACTATGAAGATGCGCTGATTAGGTGGATCTAAAAGTGTTATAACCTCTTATAGGTGCTCCATCACGATCTCTCCTGACAGCATGCTTGGCCGTATGCAAGATGCGTGTCACTTTAGAGGTAAAAGCAAGATCAAGCGGTAGCTTGCGTAACATCGCAAAGTCGCTCAAGTAGATTAAACAACGACCTGCAGAGACATGAACTGTCCGCTGCAATGCCTCATGCTTCCTCTGAGATGCATCACTAAGGGGCCGTCCATTTCAATTGGACTGAGCAGACTTCTGTGAGAGGTACATCAGGTGCCTCTTTCAGTCGTTTAGTTGGTTAAAGACGCTGTGTGACTCGGTCCCTGTGTGACTCGGCAATTATGTGATTGTCCTCGTGAAAGTAATGATCATGAAGTAGCCCATCGTCTACCCGCAAAGACGGGTTGCTTGCTGACGCATGTTTGCTTTTTTCGAGAAGTTCTCATCCGCATCTGATAGGCGTGTAGCGTGACTTTTGCGGCATTTTCATCCTGATATCACACGTTGCATGAACTGTAGACCTAGTTGGTTGTATACCAGTGGAAGAATAAGTCTCTTGGCGAAGTAGACATTGAGGCTTTTAGTATCGAGTGGTGGCCAGGTAGGCACAAGCTACGGTGTTAGTCGTGGCTTATCTAGTGGGCTCAAAGACGTATATGACAGAGTTGGTCCCATGTAGGATGCGTCTCCTCAAGTCAGCTTGACTTGGATACGGACAACAGCAATATCTAAGCATGCAGACATCAAGAACCGAGTAGATAGTTGCTCAGATGTTGCATTGCGATATGGAGATGCCTTGTAGCTTCGCTCAGAGGATGTCTGAACTGTGACGATTAGGAGCTCAGCCCAAATGACGAGTCGGTCTGTATGGTCAATGGAGACCCCTGCCGTTCTGATTTGCGCTGTTTTTCTCTATCCGTGACACCGAAGAACTTAACTCTGATCCCGTGGTAGTCTAAGGTATGGAGACGCAAATAATATGGCTGCCTGCTGAGTGGTAATTAACGTGAGGTAAGGCAGTTGTATGATTGGGAGGTCAAGATACCGTACGGAAGTCGGCAGCCTCGGATATGTCACGACAAATACAGTGACATGATTGCAGTCCTAAATATAGCTTCCCTAGAACAATATCATAAACTCAGAAATGTCCGTCAACAGCATAATAATGTCTGTTTGTCTAACAGAATAGGTCATAAATTTAGGAAGATTGCGTTGTGCTGTTGCCATCGCACAGCCACTCGACCCAGCCACAAGTGGCTTTATTGCCGGTACCTTTTACGGTAATCCGATAGAAAACAAACAGAGCGGTTCAGCTTGCGGAGATAGGCAACTGGAAATTGAGGACTTTCTGAAACTTCAAGTCCCTTGGTCGATAGCCAGAGCCAAGAAAGCAGTCGCTAATAGTTTTTGGAGCCATCTAGGATCGGAATCCCAAATCTGATCGATATTTACCCAAACGAGTAAAACTCAGAAGATCCGGCGGGGCACGTTCTCCGTAATAGTAGTACGTACATAACTGCGTATCATTGTCGTCGAACTCAGCTGGGCCTTCTGGAAGGCACAGCCACCCCGCTACTTTCGCGGCTTCGCCGACCCATAATACGGTGTTGGCGGAGGTATTTGTTTGGACATATGGATCATGGAAGTCGAAATGTATGGCTATGAAATGGATGAGCCACAATATGAAGTACGAGCATACCAATGAGAGTTGACAGTAAGCGCCCCACGATGACGGGACAGTGATAGCATCCGACAGAATATTGCATTGTCAAGCGGTGGTATCATCGCCCTGGGCTGCCGTAAATGACTGAATGTGGGGTCCGATCCCGTCAGCAATCGATTCAGCCCTACATGTACCAAGCAGTTACTTACTAGGTAGAGAGTATAAAAGACAGGAGGGGTACCCTCGAACTCTACGTCTGCTCCATCATTATTCTCAACCTCACATCGTCTCCTCTTGAAGTTCCATCTTATCCACCTTCTATCACTCCAACAAACTAATCAACACACAATGTCCGGTCCTTACGATCAATACTCCCAGCAGCAAGGCTACGGCCAGGGCCAAGGTCAGGGTCAATACCAGCAGGGAGGATACTCCCAAGGCGGCTATGGACAGCAGCCTTACTCTAACCAGCAATACGGCCAGGAATATGGCCAACAGCATGGTCAGCAACACGGTCAATACGGAGGCTCTGGTGACTACTACAACCAGCAGCGCGATTACAACCAGGATCAGTACGGCCAGCACCAGCAGGGCCAACACGGTCAACACGACCAGTACAGTCAACAACACCAGGGCCAGGGGTCATATGGACAGCCTGGGTATGTCACCTGCCCCACCGCTCCTTCTCACGTACATAACCTTCCGGTAACA
>JAABUG020132064.1:5884-19646 GCA_011319215.2 Scortechinia acanthostroma
AGTTTATCCTGAAGGATTTGCAGCGCGCTTGTACGGCCATCATCCGTCACAAACAGTCCGACCAATGTTATCGCTTCGCTCGCACTGACGACTTCCAATTTATCCTGAAGGATCTGCAGCGAGTTTGTACGGCCGGCGTCCGTCTTACACAGTCCGACCGACTTAATCACTTCGCTCGCAGATAATTCTTTTCCTGCCGCGACATTGCAATTTCTCGTCGTAGATGGCCCAGAAGTGAGACTCTGAGGCAAGACCGACGGGATATTGTGAGGTCCAGCCTGATCGCAAATTTTTCGGATTGTCATTGCGATGGTTATCTCCTCAGCGGTCTCCTCGGGTTGCTCCTCTTGATGTAGGCATCCGAGGCCCTCACTTGCCCAGATACGTGGTGACGAATGATTGGCCGGCAATCGTATGACAACAATGTTGGCTTGAAATACGCCCTTTCGGGCAAGATCCGCGTGCCGTGGTCGGAGAAGATGTCTCTAAAACATAAATGGAGTCCGTCCAAGCAAGGGCTAACTATGTGCTGTCGGGTGAGGACAAAGCTTTGCCAATCGTTTGCCGCTCACACTGTTAAAGGACGACTTGGTTGAGTGTGACGATGTGATTTTGCTACCCCGCTCCCAGCCGCCGAAGTTGCAGCCAACCAGAAGTTGCCTCGCAAGCCAGGGCGTCGCATCCAAGGCTGCGTCCATTACTGCTACTAGCTGGGAGAAAGTGTCCCAAAATTGGTTCTTAACGGGACGAAGTATCGCCAATCAGTTAGCGCTCATATTACCAAGAGGGGACATGGTTGGACATGCGACGTGAAGATTGAGTTTCGGCCACCGAATCAGTGTGGTTCTAGTGCCTGTCAGTAGATGCTCAACGGCCCAGTAGTTGTAGCGGGATTGGGCAGATTCAAGCGTGGACCTGGCTTGGCCAGTGGACGGCGAGCCGCCAGGCAGACTAGCGTCGCGGTTAATGCTGTCTTGGACCTTCGACATGCTATATACACTCGGGCAACCTCTCATACCTTTTTAACTTGGTATCAAAATTTGCTGCCTCTATTTCAACGTTGTATTCCCTAATTTCCGGCTTCGGTTCTGTCAAAACACTACAATGGGCGATAACGATTCTGGCATTGATCCAAAGCGCGCCGCGTCGATTCCCCGGATCCAGCCCAACGTTTCTAGGCTTCGCCGTACTGTACACACGCATGCATCCCTATTGAACCAGCAGTCAGTTGATCGTGCCGATGACCGGCCGCCGCCGTATTCTCAGGGAAAGGATGAAGTTGCACCATGTACGGAAGCGACGATGCCCTGTGTTCCAGTCGGGCGCTGGGAACTAGCCTGCAACATCGGTGTGCAAGATCCATTCTTGCAGCTCGACGCCAGGGGAGAGCCTACATTGACGCAAGTTGCCTGGGCTGCAACTGATGGCAAACAAGAATACCGCCGGGACGGATTCACCATTGCGCTAGGTTTATCCCAAATTATGGTGACCAACCAAGTATACAATTGGACATGCCCCGCGAGCACCTACGCGGGTCGGCTTCTGTCGAACCGCGACACTATATCTCTGAGAAACTTAGGGGAACGTCTCCTTGTGTTTGAGCGGACAGTCGTGGTAGCAAACCGGGATCGGCCGAAGCCGAAGTCTCGTGAGGACAAAAAAGGCTGCCTCAAAGTCGAATCACAATCCTCCAATATCTGGGTCATCACCGGTACAGATATCTACCAGGTTGAAGGACATGAGAACGACGTCGTCATTCGGTCACCACAATTCCTTAGGCTTTGGGACATGACCACAGGGAAATTCCGGTGGGAGAGAAAAGGAGGGGGCGGACACATCTGGGGTTTTACCCAAAAATACATAATAAGGAAGGTCGGAAAGTGTTGGATACATGAGCGGAAAACCGGACACGTTTACGGCGACTTCAGTCTTCCTATTAATGGCTTAACCGATCTCAATGAAAAGCACCATTTTGGTCCGGTTGTGAGTGCAAGCGGTTTGTTTTTATATAAACCTGGCCGGAAAGCAATATTCATTTTTCGGATTGGTGAACGAGAAGTTGATGCTCGTATATGGGAATCAACTGACGACATACAAGGCTCTCTGCTGCTGCGTGGTGGACTCGACAATCTCGAGTTAGAACTCATTGGTCAAAAACCGACTTGGACTAAATACGATGAAACGTGGCCGGTGTACAAAGAATGGGACCCTATCAAAAGGCGAATTCGATAGGACGTGACCGAACACGAGAAACATTTGTACTTGAGAAGGCGACCGGTCCTTGCAAGAAACCAATTAAGTATTTTTTATTATTTTGAGTGGGAAGATTTATCATGTTTGTCGTGGGGAGATTTTAGCTCAGTGGCCAGGACGGAATGATACATGCATCGAGAGCAAGCATCGGCTAGTCCAGACTTCCGGCTACTCGTGGAGTGCAGGATCCATTGCAAAGGCCCTCCATCGGTGGACACAGGCCGTAGTCGAGATTTCTCATACCACAAGCTATGCGGAACGGGTCACCACAAAACTATCTTCTACTTGATTTTACAATTCCTGTTAAGTAGACCCAATAACTCGAAAGGTTGTATATCTTTAAACTGCTGTATAAGACGTCTCACATCCCGGGTTTCATCCAGTGCACAAATATCTATCGCTTCAAGGGGGGACCAAAGTTTTGTTGCGTCTTCGCAGTCAGCTCCTAGTGATGTAACTCTCCCGGCGATAACTTCTGTCTTCAGGCTTTCCTCTTTCCGCGGCTTTCTCCACGCGAGAGCTTTCTTCAGGCATCCCGTCCAAAGACCTCAAGAAATACCCCTTGAACCTCCGACTCTACAATTCAAGTTCTCGCAACACTCAGGATATAGCCACATCATACCCTGTTTAACGGAAACAGGCAAGTTACTTGGACCAAGTAACGTCGGCGCTTCGCCTTCAGTATACCGTGGATGTTTATCCGAAAATGGCGGATCGAAAAGCTCGCCATCGGACAGTCGAATACAGAAAGTTCTGTCAACGGGACCGCCCCCATTAAACTGGCACAATTATCGGTGCAGAGCCCCATCCGCGTTAGGGAGTTTACCCGGCTTTTCAAATACGGTCGTCCCTATTTCGGTGAGGACTTGAAATCTCTCTGGACAAAGATCAAAGTTCGATAGATTCATTATTTCAACAACGTGCAGTGGGCACTCTCACGTCGAGCAATAAACGACCCACGATAGAGCTTTGCATGCCAGGGAAATGACCGTTCCCTCGGCGGCGCCGGTATCTGCGAGGTGCTACAGCTCGAAGATGAGCTCCATCGCTTCAACGACAGATTCGTGACTATTGTATTGCGAGGGCACCTCGAGGTAAGCTGCGAAGTATTCCATGGTAGTTCACATGGAACACCCGCCCGGGCGTAGAGATCCCGGCCAGGCCTTAACCAAGCCGGTAATGTTGCTCGCGCCATCTATTACGGAAATCATCTTGGATGAATATGCCTCATCTACTCAATGATTAGAGTACAGCAAGGCCTAGACGACGTCACAGAAGCTGCTGCTGTCATTTTCACCACTAAACCATTTTGCCCATTCATGGAGTAGATTTGCCGCAAGACAATTAGCTAATACATGACCTTCTGCAGAGGCACTCGGGATGTTCTCAATTGCCCATAGACTGCTGATAGATTGCTGTGGAGCGAGATTATTAGAAAACCGCAGTCTCGGCTGATGCAGAGCCTCAAATATCACTTTTAGCAAATAGTCACGTATCTGCGAATAGTTTCTTCAAAAAAAAAAAAGAGATACCCTCAACCCGCCTCATTTTCTCTCCAGCGCGTACAATGCAACCATGGACGGGCGTCCGGTCGGTTGAGACCGTAATTTGGATCCACCCGAGATTCGTCCCAAGTGGGGTCATGTAGAATAGGACTTATTCGCATTGCACTGTCTGCAAAGCGTTGCCACGGCCGCTGTGTGAGCTAAACAAACTGACCAAAGCGGTCGTCTCACCAGCAGTAAAAGAGCCTAGTCTCGATCGCACTGCCTGCAACGCGTTGTTACGGCCGCTGTCCGAACCAAACACACCGACCAAAGCTGTCGTCTCACCAGCCGTAAACGAGCCTAGTCTCGATCGCACTGCCTGCAACGCTTTGTTACGGCCGCTGTCCGAGCC
This sequence comes from Scortechinia acanthostroma, assembly GCA_011319215.2. Classification (NCBI taxonomy): domain Eukaryota; kingdom Fungi; phylum Ascomycota; class Sordariomycetes; order Coronophorales; family Scortechiniaceae; genus Scortechinia; species Scortechinia acanthostroma. Next base: position 10,037 of record JAABUG020132064.1, read on the forward strand.
AAACAAACCGACCAAAGCTATCGTTTCAGCGGCAGTAAACGGTCCTAATCTCGATTGCACGGCGTGCAACGCGTTGCCACGGCCGCTGTCCGAGCCAAACAAACTGACCAAAGCTATCGTTTCAGCGGCAGTAAACGGTCCCAATCTCGATTGCACGGTGTGCAACGCGTTACCACGGCCGCTGTCCGAGCCAAACAATCTGACCAAGGCTGTCGTCTCACCAGCAGTAAACGGCCCTAGTTTCGACTGCCAGGTTTTCAGCGCTTCGAGGCGAACACTGTCTGTGACAATAAACTCAACTGAGGCTATCACTTCTCGGGCAGTTTTCGACTCCACAGCCCGCGGCTTTATCTGGGAGCAGATTAGGGACCAGTCTGTCTAGATACAGCCTTTTAGGGGACCCAACTTGTTCACTCATGGTCCCATAGGACCCACCGAAGGGAAGCGAACTATACGCAGGTGGCGGTTCGGCAGACAATCGTGCATTGGTCTCACTGTCACCAGTATCACTGTCACCGACGCCATTGAGACAACAACAGATAGTTCGAAGCATTGTGCTGATATTGCTTGAACAGTCGAGAAATATTTTTCAGGGAGCCACGTCTTAAACATAGCAGTTGATGGCCCTCATCCCTTCAGATACGTGGCAACAAGCGATTGGGCACGAGACCGTGACCCCAAAATTTTGAACCCGAGCAGCGACAACTTCGCGGATTGGTCTGGCATGCCGTGAAATGCAAGAACACAGTAGAAGCATCGAGCGAATTATTGGTCGCTCACATTGCAAAGGGCAAACATGATTGGATGCGCCGAACTCTGTTTAGAGTGATATAAGCGCTCGGGTAAATCTTTTCAGCTGTTGGGCACGTGCTCGCCTTGCTTAAGGCGCCGTATCGCCAGTAACATGCCTCATGAAGAGACGCAATCACAACAGCTGCAAACATACTAATAATATGTCCTCGATCAGTCCAAAATATGTACAAAATTATTGGTTAGCGAGTCCATTGTCAAGTGCAGGCTTTCGGTGAACCCAGTATATCGGCGGCTTAAAACGGTTTCCGCGAGATACCATTGGGGGTTCCCCCTAAAACAAGCGAAGCTAGAGTCTACTGGTAAATCCTCGGAACCCTCGCAAGTGCACCTGACCCTCCGTCGAGATAGACGATATCTGCGATTCCGTTCGAACTGGAGACCTTAGGCCTTATTATATCTATCACTGTCAGGGAGGGCATATGTACATCTACCTGGTCTAACCAATGGACTGTTGATGAGACAAAAAAATAATTGCAGAACACCTCTTCTATATCCAAATTATACCGCCCGGCCAGATCAATTTGGCCTTGCTCAGCCCTTCGTCTTACATCTGATTCGCGTTCACCGGCTCACTCATCGTCACTCCAGACGTTAAGGAGGATACCACAGCGCAGAAGTGGCTAGCACAGGCCACTAACTAGCCTGGTCATGGGTTTGCTTATTTATAGCGGCTTGTGCTTCTGCTGCCCACTTCGTTAATTCTTTTACGTGATTCCATACCGCTGATGTAATGTCGCGCGTCTCGCTTAACCCATAATCAGTATACAGGTTCGTCACATCTGTTAATGGAACCCGCAGTCATACCTGGTTGTCTCTTTCTCCCTTTATGTGGGTAAGCTACTCATCACCTATAGGTACACTTTGTGAGCACATGGCTTACCGTTCAACTTCTAGGACCAGGGCGCTGTAACAAGTATTAGCGAGGTACCAGATCCAGGAAGGGGTAATAATGCCTTATCTCTTCCTTGATTCTTGGTACACTTTAGCGTGTTCAAGTGCGCCAGCATTGGTATTGTCTTACCTAGCAACATCGAGTTTGATTTGACTATATCAAGCCGTTTAGCTCGCTGCTTCGTTCAGAGAATGGCCTCATTTCATTACCTAATATCCTCGGCAGTGCTCCACGTATATCCTCAGTCCATTATCACCGAAGAAATCAACGCTGAATACTTACACAATCGCCGTCTCTTCACAAGGAAGCGGGCTGAGCCTGTCAGTATCTAGGTGTCCAGGGGCCGCGAGGAAGAGAAGGGTAAATAAAATTTCTCTTACCTCTCAGACGGATCACCGCAGATACTCTTATTAGCTTCAGAATGGCTTACGTTCCCGTCATGAGGTTCGTAGAAAGCAACAGCCTTGAAGTATTCCGACCACGGGTTATTGGCAATAGATTTCGACATCTTGATGCAATCTTTGATGGGCTCGTATCTTCGGTAATCCAACTTCGGGACAAAACTAGCAATCTACAGAGGCGCGAGTCTCCCTTATATGTCCTTGTGTCCCAGGTGAGAAGATGTTCCCCTAGACCTGTTGCTCTGCATCTCACCGAGAGTGCATTTGACATACTCTCGGTGCAAGAAAGGGAGCCGAAAATGACAGACTTCGCTCCACTTCTGAAAATGACGGACTTCGCTTTGCAACACCCCATCATTTTTTATTGTGTTTGACTGTTTAGAGATGTTGAAAAGACGATCAGTATTATGTTTCGTATTCGCGCTGGAAGGTTTTCCCGCTTGAGGCTAAGTGTGTACGCCCACATTCAGAAGGTGAGACCGTATCAAATACAGCTGCTACAGTGAATGGCGCACAATCAGCGAGCTTTGATAAGCCAGCAGGCGAACGGGTGAACGCTGGCTGGAAACCATTATGCCTACCGGGATCAACAATAAACGTCCCCGCTGATATGCTACATGTACAGCAGATTCGTATCCACAAGATACAGCATGGTAGTTGAGCACTGTATTGAAGGTAGGACATTTAGATCATCCGTGGGCTGCGACTATAAATTGGTTAATGCTTAAGGAAGTTGGTCAACTCAAACCCCACAGGAACCAAGCGGTTGAATCTAGCAAATCAGTTTGTGTTTGGGTCTATGGGCCACTACGCTTCTTGGACGAACCATTAATTAACGTCACAAATCTAGAGCTACCCGAAGAAAGAAAGTCGTATCGGATGCCGAATGGCGACATATTGGAGGGTTTACCAATGTGTAAGGTTGTGCGGGCCCCATTTTGCAGCCTGCAATTCCGGCCCTGATGACGACCCAATCTAAATCATCTTTGCCATGTCCTAGTTCATCTTCTGTGACATTGCGTTTCTGTAAGAACTTTCTCGCAACTGGATTGAAGTAGCGACAAATTTGCTTCAAATCGGGATACCAATTGGTGATGAAAGTAGCCAGCGCGTGTGGCCCGTAAGATGGAAGACCGTTGCTGGCCCGATGTCAGCTTCTTCTCTCGTGTGTTTAATGGAAAAAACAGTATTCAAACATTTGCACATTTCCACATCATTTCCAGCTACTACCAAGATCCCTTCGCTCAAAAATCTGACTAGCTGGCACCATCTCTTGCAGATGGTCTTCTCGACGTAGAATTGACGACGAATGGACCTTTTCTTTTCCTCATCCGTCAAGTCCCAATTCGAATAAAAGCGGTCAAGGAGGCAGTCTATCAGTTCAACTTTCTCATCAAATTCGACTCCCATATATTTTGTTCTTCTGCAGTCGTTGACTCTCCTTTTCTGTTTTTTGTACCAGTAGTAGAGCCGTACTCGTGCCATTCGGCGCAGCATATGTTTGCTTCCACGTTTTCCTCAACCTCTCCTTGCATCATGTTCAAAGAGCACTGTTCACCGACGTCTTCCTCATAAGTCCCTGAGTGATTGATGTGTGGCCAGAACCCACATCTAAGCCGTGCACGGAGGCTGCCTTTGGTGAATTCTTCCAAGTCATGCCTGAGAAGTGTATGACCCAGTTGCACGACCGTGGAGACATCTTTCAATCCTTCCAGAACGTTATTGGGGCTCTTGTAAGCAAACATAATATCCCTTCCTCGCTCAATATGGAGTTTCGCCGCTTTGCGATTGGCAGAGTCTATTGCAGCGAAACATTCGTCGTCAGGATATTCAACGAAAGAGTCGAAGGCACAAAAGCCAGCTTCATCATCGTGGTTCGTGCCGTTGTAATTGATATAATCATGCCTTAGCGCTGCTGAATCGTGAGAATCTCTCTGGAGAGTGTCGTCAGAGGTTTCGATAGGGGCGTGGAGTCCGAGACCATGGCAACTATTCCCATCCGTTGCGGAAATAGCACTGTTGCTGCCTTCCGACTCAGCAGAGAGATATGATAAGTATGCCTCTTCCTCGTAAGTATCCAAAACTTCAGCGGCCTGGCTATTGTATGTTGCTAGGAGTTCCTCAACTGTCGAGGGAGTAGATACGGTTGAGGAGGATACTAAGTCCATGCCGAAGCTCACAAAATGATTCAAGATGAGGATCCCTGTTCTCAGTAGAAAGATGTAAGGAGCAAGGTATTTCTGTCATATGTAATGATATGGATACTGATGCCCACGCTGGCAGAGTGAAGACTATACCACAGCATCTCAAACCAGATCGACCCTCAAAGCTGTATTTGTCACCTGCCTACCAAAAGTCTTGGAGCCCAAGATTTAACGTCGATATCATTAGCACAATGAGACCCTATTTACCCCTGGGCCAGCGCCAAGCCGATGAAAATACTACTACAGACCTAGCCCGCATTAACCAGAGGGAGTCTAGGATAAACTTACCGCTAGCGCTTTCGAAGAACCCGGCACCAAGAGGTAGCTCTCAAGGTCAATCTTAGAACGGTTCAACTCAAGTTGATCGCTATTCCCTTATGTTATTTGTTGATGAGACGGGGGCAGGAGGAGAGCCCAAAGCTTCAACCACTCCTTAGCGGAGCATGCGGACAATTACATTTCTGCCTCTCATGAGATCATCTACCAACAGTATGTATGTTCTGTAGAGCAGAGCTCTGTTATTGTTGTGCCAATGTTCTTGGCTGTCCAACTAATTCAAATGTCACGCGTCGCGCCCACTGTCACTGTCGTCCTAAGCCGGACACCGTACTTGCAGACGAATAATGGAATGACAACTAGAACGCAAGAAATTATCGCGAAGAGACAGCTCGCCCACCTCGTCCCCAGTCTTTCATACATCTGCAAAGTGAACAGGGGGAAGACTGCTCCAAGTGTGTACCTTGACGCCCCATTGGCGGCAATTGCTAGATCCAGACATTTTTGTAAGACTTTTGTATAGACGACGAACGCAGAGTCTGCCTACCTGATGCAACGGCCTCAGCCGGGTAGATATCTATGATGTAGGCGATCGCGGAAAGCTGTGTTTCTTAGTCATATCCTTGTGATCAGGTTGAAGAGGGAAGAACTTACAAAAAGCGCAAATACGCCACATCCCAGCGGAATGCCTGTGGCGACTAGATTTACCCAGCTGCCTCCTGGTCGGGCCGCAAGGGCGAACCTTTGAAAGAGTCAACGAGCCTCCCTTATGTCATTCAAAAACAATTTTATCACAGGCGTCTATCTTACCATATCTCCGCGAGACACATGAGCAGACCACCAATCACGCCCGCATAGAGGCGTTTCTCAGGCTGTAAGACCTTACTTGGTGATTTCTCTTCTGATGAAGTCACGGCTTTCTCCAGGACCACGCACAAAACGATCGCACAGAAGTAGCCAACCATTAGGCTGAGGAGACCGAGACTTGCTTGCCGCGTATCAAATCCGTAATCCAATATTAAAACGTACTGAAGGCTTGAAAAGTAGCTGAAGACTGCAGCGTAGCTGAAAGACGTGTACACAGTTAGAGATAGTATGATGTAATCGGTAAAAAGAAACTTGAAAGGTAGATAAAATGATCGCGGCGACAGTCGGATTCTTTCCCAGCCATCGTTAGCATCATGAGGTGGCTGTTCCCGTGATGTTTCTCGCATAAGAACGAACATCAACCACAAGGGCAAGCAGAAGAAGACCATCATCCACTGTGTCCATCTCCAATTGGCATGCCGAATATGGAGCACGTAAGCTGCAGCGGTCGGGCCCAGGGTGAGAGCCAGGAAGGGAGCAAGAACAAAAAGCAAGGATGCAGTCGCTCGCTGTTTCCCTCTGGGCCAGATGTCGGCAACTGTCCCTCCTCCAACAGCGATACCCACAGAGCAGAAGAAGCCACTGAAGAACCGACAAATAAGAAGTATTGCAAAACCTTTAGCAGCAGCTGCCCCCGCGGAAAATGCGAGCACGAAAGAAATAGCCGGGATGTAAACCCATCGTCGACCATAGGCTTCAGAAATTGGCGCCAGCACAAGAGGTCCAGTGGCAAGCCCAAGCGTGTAGAGGGTAATGCATAAAGTAGCCTGAGTTCGACCGACGCAAAAATCCGCCATCACATCAGTCACTGCTGGCTCCAGAACCGATGCTCCAAAAGTGCTATTGATGCTTAGTCTAGCGAACCACTGTAGGAGTCAATCATAAGCACCACATACCTAAGGAACGCCGCAAGACACGGCACCGCTGTATGAAAAAACTTGGACTTAACAGACCAAATTTGAGAGTCTCCTCTCATTTGTTTGCTGCATCTCAACTCATTTTCATCATTCGCATGATCTGCCTCAGAAAGCTTCTCCACTTGGAGTTTGTTGGAGGGACACTTCATCCTATTCACAACGGGTTGTGGTCACTTCTGTGATGATGGTAGAAGGCCGTAGTGTTGTGAATGCCTCCAAAATTAAATGCACCAAACTGAAGCGCTGAGTAACCAGAAGTTCCAACATATATAGTGGAAAATATTTATTCTACAAGTGCCTAATACTTTTTATGGCGACCTCTAAAGTATCCCAGGTGTATCCAGATTGGTTTATCTTTGCCTCCTTTCCTCTTCGAGTAATGATCTTTGTAAAGGATCGTTCATCAAACTCACTTCCAAAAGACAGTTAGTTCAACGTTTACCGTACAGTAGAGCTGTACCGTTCTAGTTCGTGCGGGCTTGTTTGGGTCGGCTCTGGCCGTCGTTGAACCTCGCAATTGAGAGTCCCATAAGCTGTCTACTACGGCCTAGATTTACATCTCGACGACTCGAACCAGTATTACGCACATGTTGTGCTGGAATAACTATAAATTACGGTAACGCCCAGATGTCAAGACAGCCCAACTTCATCTCTTAAACAGTCTATTCTTCTATTGCAATTCTAACCGATAAATCAAGAGATCGAACGAGATTCAGGCAATATTCAACCCAAACGCGTACTACGGAGATGGCGCACCACATGCTAGGGACTCGCTATAGCGACCTGACAACTATCCTTGTTCATTTCATTGCACTTTTACGTTCTAGCCTCTTATCAGGAAGCGTTTTATACAACTTCGTGACTCTTCCACTACCAGAAGTGCAGAAGAAGCTGTCAGAAATGAACGTTATGCTCTTTTTTCTTCTCGCGGCTATATTATTTTCTGTACTTTGCCTACGAAGTCGGATCCTGGGAAAATCGTCTGCTCTGGAAAAGGCCTCGGTAATCGTTCTAATGGCCGTTTCGACCGCCTCATTTGTGCATTCGGAGTTTCACGATAGAACGTGGTGGCGCCTTTGCTATTTCGCACTTTTGGGCACCTCTGCAACAAAAATCCTTTCCTTATTCCTGGACTGCAGAACAGAGACTTTCTTCAATTTTGCTGCTGCTTGCGTGGGATACGGAACGATCACCATGCTCCCAGTGGCTCACGCGAAGTTATCGCCACTGGCTAATCATACAGCGCTAGCGTCTACCTTTATCAAATTGGTGGCTATGAATACCTGTGGGGCCCTGATTTACGTCTTTCAAGTGCCGGAAAGGCTGGGGAAACTAGTCTCCAGTAAATTTTTGCTGCACTGCATGGTTGTCTATTCGGTGATGGTGCTGACAGACAACATTTTGACCCCTTCTATGGACGCTTATGCTTGAATAACTCAATAAGCTGGTACCTAATGCGCACAAGTTGACAGACAACTCAATAAGCTGAGAATTGTATTGTCTAGATTGGAGTGGCAAGAGGAAGAGAATTAAAGTGACACCGCACGCTGATGATGGTCAATTCGCGGTGATCGACGCATTTCTTGACCACACAGATGTGGAAACCTTATCTTTATCCTTTTTGACACGTTTCTGGTATGGTGAATCCTGTGTATTAGACAAAGCCTTTTCAACGTTCGAGTAGAGCGAAGTTTGTTCCTGATAAGTCAGGGAAGGTGTGCTGAAGTAGGAATCAGAGTAGTTTATGGTCCTGCCAACCATACGATGATTCAACCAAGAAGGTGCTCGTTCGAGCATGTCTAGCGTGATGAAAACAATGGTGTAATATGTACAGCCAGTCGATTGGTGGTCGGTTGATCTTATTTTGCTGCCTTCTTTTCTGAATAGAAAAAGATAATGCTCGCATCGTATTCTAGAGTACGGGATTAAATTTCATCCTCTACTCGCCATTGCCGTTATTGCCGTGAGCGATCAAGGTCCCCTTCTTTTCGTTAATATCGCGCAACGCTGTCTCTGAGTTCCTCGGAGGACTACAATGGGCTGGCTGCAGGGAACGCTATGCACTCTAACACCTACACTTCAGTGTAAAAATAATCTGTATAGTGTATCATACAAATGTTGCATTTATGGTGTGGATGGCAGGGTATTGTTGTGCAATGTTTTGCCGCAAACAGGTCAGTAGTTTATTTGGAATGCTTTCCTCCGAGATCTCGGTGAGAGCTACTGCTGTAGTTCCATCCAATGGCGCCTGTAAGCCTTCTGCACGCAGCAATCTGTAACTTCGATTGAGTCTATGTCAGACACCTCCCAAATGGTCAGATATACGGCGTGAGGATGCAGCATCGTTCTTGTTTCCGTGCCATGATTGTCCGCGTGCAGCTAAAGGTTGCGTTGTCCGGAAACGGATGATGTGCAAGGTGAATCGCTTATTTGGTATCTATGTTCTTATTTAAATGCAGGCGGTTCGCAACAGAACTCTGAATTGTAATTGCTTAAACAGCACAGAAATGTTACAAGACCTCAAGATGCAGAGAGATAACTACGGTCTGCGCACCCATTTTCCACGTTCAGAGCACATCGGTTTTGCCGAAGAGTCTTCTGAAGAAGGATTGGCAAGCACAGTTGCCCACTTCCACAAACAAATCGCATCAAAAAGCCTCGAGCGGGACACGGCGGAACTCAGAGATACATTACGCGTATTCAATTCTTTCCGATTTAACATTCCTCACATTCAAAGTGAAATTTTTAAAGCCATACCCCAGTTGATTACTGGGGTTGAGAATGCAGCACTATATCCACAAAGCGAATCAGAGAATGCCATTGGGAACCAACAATTTGCTGCCGAATCGCGAAATATTCGAAAACTCCGTACAGCTTTCCAGGACTTCAATGCTGGACTGCTGAAGATTCAAGGGATTCTGAGCAAATTTCTTACAGGACAGGTGACACCTAGAACGCCGGCCGATGTCCATCCCTATATCAGAGTCGATTCCCCAGCTTCAGTGAGCACTGTTTATGAAAAAGTAGGAATTCTCAGTGGCGCAATGGTGAATTGCTCCTGCATTGGGGAAGAAATGACCAAAGATGACGTTGAGCATCATTTGAGACCTGGAGACAAATCATTCCCGCCAACTATATCCGTTTCAACGACTCCAGCGAGAATCTATAATATTTGCAAAATGCAAAAATTCCATGACAAAGGAAAATGCTATGTCTACATTATAGACCCTGATATACTTC
>JAABUG020132175.1:0-19629 GCA_011319215.2 Scortechinia acanthostroma
GGGATCATGCGTATTATGTGCACCAACGCGTGATGCAGTACTCGCAGGCGCGACGGTCCCGCGAGCTGAGTGCCGTTCCCGAGTTTTTCTCGCTGGGGACGGTCATTCAGGGTCTGTCGCGACTGTTTGACCGGCTGTACGGCGTGCGGCTGGTGCCCCAGGAGCCGGGTCCTGGCGAGACGTGGACCCCGGACGTGCGACGGCTGGACGTGGTGGACGAGGCGGGCCGACACATAGCCGTCATCTACTGCGATCTGTTCTCGCGACCCAATAAGCACCCGAACCCGGCGCACTTTACGTTGCGCTGCTCGCGCGAGATCTCGGCGGAGGAAGTGGCCGAATGCGCCTCGCTGGACCAGTCATCGCACCCGAACGACGGGATGGCGACGGCGGTGGACCCGACCACCAAAACGCTGCGGCAGCTACCGACGATCGCGCTGGTGTGCGATTTCCCGGAGCCCGGGGCCAACGGCGGGGGCCGTCCGTCGCTGCTGAGCGAACACAGCGTGCGCACGCTGTTCCACGAGATGGGCCACGCGGTGCACTCCATCCTGGGCCAGACACGACTGCAATCGATCTCGGGGACGCGGTGCGCCACGGACTTTGCGGAACTGCCATCGGTGCTGATGGAGCATTTCGCGACGGCGCCGGAAGTGCTGTCGCTGTACGCGCGCCACTGGCGGACGGACGAGCCGCTGTCGGAGGGGATGATACGCAGCATGGAGCGCGACCGGACGGCGCACGGGTCAATCTACGGGGCGGTCGAGAACGAGGCGCAGATCCTGATGGCGCTGGTCGACCAGGCGTACCACTCGCAGCCAGTCGACAGAGGCCGCATCGACAGCACGGCGCTTTACCACCAGGTCGCGCAGCAGCACTCGAGCCTGCCGGAGCCGGTGGACGGCACGCCGCCGACCTCTTGGCAAGGGTTTTTCTCGCATCTCTACGGCTACGGGGCCACGTACTACAGCTACATCTTTGACCGGGCGATCGCCAACAAGCTCTGGGTCGATGTATTCGGAGCGGGCGGGCACGCTGTCAACCGGGCCGCAGGCGAGCGGTACAAGAACGAGGTACTGCGGTGGGGAGGCGGACGCAGTGGATGGGAGTGCGTCGCGGGAGCTTTGGGGAGTGGGAATCCGTCGAATGCAGACGGACGCTTGGTGGAGGGAGGCGATGAAGCGATGCGCGAGGTTGGTAGATGGGGATTGGGAAGAGACGGCGTATCTGGATAGCTGCATGCTTACTGTGCATACTCGTAAATACTACTGTAGTCTGTACATAGCACTGCATGAATCATACAACTTAATTCCACTTAAGCACACAAAGTAAGTGTAACTGCCACACAGGCAACAGTCATCTGCCAGAAGAGGACAACCCTCAGATCGTGTGATCAATATAACCCACCCACTATATCAAGGATATTAATCCTCAGCAACGACTGGACAGGTTTTATCTCTTCCTACTCGGTAACACAGGACCGATCCACTATCTATCCAATAATGCACCATCCCTTCCAACCCTTCCAACAGTCTCCCTCTTATCTAGTCTAATCTACTTACAGAGTACAGTCCTAAAATGCCAACGTCCGTGGTCCCGTCACCTGTGCTCCTGCTCCAACTCCAAGCCTCCAAGGCGCTACACAAGCCACTGTCCTCACTCCTCTGTAGTCTGTAGATAGTTCATGCACCGTCCTACTACGTACTGTTATAGTACTATTACTATATAGATAACACATGTGCCATGCCAGTCAGTCACCTACATTCCTCGGCCTCATTCCCCAAATTAATATATTATTGTCTTATATTACCTCCAGTCGTTCGTCCATCATAGACTAGAAATAATGACTATATCATAGCGCACATTCCCCATTGTGACTAGATAGATCCTTGTGTCTCAGTCGGTCTCATTCTTGGTCCTATCTATATATATAGATGCCTATCACCACCCATTCACCACTAAAAGGTCCACCAGATTAAAGATACAGAAGACATAATGCCAGAAATCCTCCTCCCATCCTCAACCTCCATCATCTCCTCCTCCTCGACTGCCTCCTCTCTCCTCCTCTACAACCACACAGGTCCTCAACATGCACTCACCCGCCGGAAATCACTCCCTCTGCGCCGAATATCAGGGTGGCTCACCCGCCGCATCTCACGACAGGGATTAAACGTAAACGCCACTCACGACGGGGTTTATAACGACACTCACCATCACCCTACCCCCAGTCATTATCGCCATGATATCCATCATGACTGTGATGATAATGAAAAGATAATCTCCCCACCACAACGCCGAAAAACACTCGCTTCTGAGACAAACTACGACTACGAGAAAGCTCAAGACCAAGAGAGGGATCTGGCTGAGTCCTACGCGGCGTATTGTCGGGCATTTACCTCTGCGGGACTACACCAGCACCACCGCCAACACGGCCACCAGAGGAAGATGTGGACGATGGATGGCCTAATAGATCAGTCTTCCTTGCAGGATGAGGATTCCAATGAGATGCAATTGCAGACGGTGCATGTCCATGCCGAGAATGACGAGGACGAAGAATGTGTGAATGAGAAACGGCCACGGGAGACTTCCGAGCCCGAACTACAAGTACAACAGCAGCCAGTGCTACCGCCTCCTCAGATCCTCACGCCGTCGCTGTACGCCGAGATGCGCCGGGCGGCGTGCGACAAGAAACGAGCTAGGTTACGGCAGCGCTGGCTGTGGTCGTGGTCGTGGTTCCCGTATATTCGTCACCGCGAGTCTTAGTCTCACAGTCTCACTGACATCCTTTTAACTTTGGTGGTGGCTCTGGGCCTGGGCAGTGGCTCGGGCAGTTGGCTACTTGGCTTATCTGATACCCAATCGCCGAATCAGTACCTATCACGGAGTTACTCCTATCATGTCATAGCGATATTAATTTAGACACTAGTATAGACTCATCGGGGCATTAAGTATGAACAGGGTATCCTGAGCATCGTATTACATACACCAATCAATACAAAGGAAATATCCTCCGAATTTACTCTTTTCACTCTTTCTCCTCTCGTCAATGGCTGTCGTCCAGCTGAGGCGTCGACACCCGGCTACGACGGTCCGGCGTTGTGCGCCGCGACAGCTGAGTGAGCTCGCCAATGAGTCTAGCATCATTAGTCAAGCACTTCCTAGGACGGGGACAAGGGGGAACTACCTCCGATGTTCATCATACCAGTCATCGTTGGCCGTTCGGATATGTCTAAGCTGTTCCTGAATGCTGGCCATCTATGTCCACCGCATTAGTATCACGTCAAACACTGGGAACGAACTGGATGCGCCAGTAAACAACGGGTCTCCCACCGTTCCCTCTATGGATGATCCAAGGTCCTCACCTTCCGCTGCGGCTGTCGGACCACTCTCTTCACTCTTGGTCGCCCCCTCTTCCGTCGCCCATCGGCTTGCCTCCAAGCCCGCGCTGCCCTTGCCGCTGTCCTTGTCCGCCTTGAGCGCCGCCAGTTCCGCCTCCAGCTCCCGCACGCGCTTGCGATTCGCCGAAATTGCCGTGTCCACCTCGCCCAGCTGGTTCAGCAGCGACATGTTGCGCTCGATCTGGTCATTCAGATCCTTCTCGCCCTGCGACAGCTTTTCCTCCATCGTCCGATTCTGCGTCTTGAGCTGCTCCAGCTCGCCGCTGACCGCTTGGTGGCTGGCCTGCAGCTGCGACAGTTCCTCCTGCGACGCAGACAGCTGGTTTAGGACCCGCTCCAGCTCCGCCTTGATGCTCTCCGACGCGCCAACCGACATGGTCAACTCGTCCACTTGGCTGGTCACCGCCGCATAGCGCGCCTCCAACTCCTTCTTCTCCGCATCCAGCTGCGCCACGGCCTTGTCCGCATCCATCAGCTTCTGCTCGAGGTCGGCCACTGTCGCCCTCAGACCATCGATCAGAGAGGTGTCCTGCATCGCAGCACGGGCTTGTGCAAGCTGCTCCTGGACCTCTGCGAGGGCGGTGTCATGCAACTTCTGCAGCTCATCCAGCTTGGCCTTGTGGGAGGTTTCGAGTTCGGACCGGAGGGTGGACAGCTTCTCCTCCTGCAGAGTGAGCAGCTGTTCGATCGCCTTGCTGTGCTCGGCATCAGCTTCGGCAGCCTTGGATGTCTGCGATGCCTCGAGTTCCGCAAGGAGCCTGGCCTTGGTCTCTTCAAAGTTCTTTTGCAGATCCGCGATTTCCTTCTCGCGCAGCTCCGTCTGCGAGCTGATCTCCGCTGCATGACGTTCCAACGTGCTCTTCAGCTCCGCCTCTAGCTTTTCGACCTTTTCAGCGTGAGATGTTTCCAGATCCCGGCTCGCCGCGAGCAGCTCATCATGCTTAGCCTGGAGCGCGCTCAGCGCACTCTGATGTGACCCAGCTGCCTCGCTCTCGGCCTTTTCAAGCTCCGCAGCGTGCTCCGCCTTCAGCGCCTCCAAGGCCTGTGCGTGTCTCTCGGCAACTGCAACCGCCTCCTTGAGTTGCTCCGCAAGAGCCTTCTCCGAGGCAGCCGCCTGCTCTCCCAGAGCCCTCAGCTGCTCATCCTTCTCGGCGTCCTTGGCCTTGAGCTTCGTATGGAAATCAGTGAGGTCGTGGTGCAAGGTTTCGACTTCGGCCTGCTTGCTCTGGACCTCTTTGACCAGAGACTGAATCTCGCCCTGTCCGGTGGATAGCTGCGACTCCAACGCGTGGACCTTCTCCCTGAGCGACTCAATCTCGTGGACGGCAACCTGCTGGGCTGAACTGACGCCAGCCTCCAGCGCTTGCCGGGCTTCACCCAGCGCCTGCTCCGATGCGTTCAGCTTGTCCTGCAGGGCTTGCAATTCGGCTTGATGTGCGGCATTGAGCTCACTGATGGCATCTTCCCTCCCCTTTTGCGCTGCGGCTTCGGCAGCATTCAATTCCTCGCGCAGCTTCTGAAGCTCCTCGGAGTGCATGGAACCCGCAGATTCAGCCGCCTGCTTCGCCACAGTCAATTCCTGGGCGTGGGCAGCGGCGGCTGACGCTAGAGCCTCCTCATGTTCGGCCTTGAGCTTGGCGACTGCGGCCTCGTGAGCGGCCTCTAGTTCGGCAATCTTTTCCTTCAATTCCTTGGCAGCATCCTCGCGGGCCTCCTGGAGCTCTACCTGCAACCTTTCAACAGCTTGCTTGAGCTCAGCAACCTCCTTGTCCTTCTCGGCAAGCAGAAGAGCAGTCTCCTCACTGCTTTGGCTGGCAGATTCAGCCTGGGCAAGCTTGGCCTCTAGATCGGCGACCTTCTCCTCCAGCGCGGCGACAGATTGCTTGGCGGACTCTTCGGCCGCACGAACCTCCTGTTCCTTGGCGCTGTTCAATTTCTCCATCTCCATGTTGAGGTTCTCAATCACCTGGTCGCGTCCCTTGAGCTCGCGGTCCAAGCTGTCGAGGGCCAGTGCCTTCTCCTCCTGCAATTTCTGAGTTGCTTCCTCGAGCCCATTCTTTTGCGATTCGAGTTCGGCCTGGAGAGAGGCAATCTGGTCAGCGTAACCGGCCGCAATGGCTTTTTGTTCAGCTAGCTCCTTCTCCAGTGCCTCCAGCTGAGACTGGTGGGACTGCTTCAACTCTTCAAGTGCCGCACTAGCCTTGTCGTCCCCTTGCTGAGCGGCTGCTTTGGCGGCATCTTCCAGGTCCTGCAAGGACTTTTCTTCCAGCTCCTTGCGCTTGGTCTCTGCCTCGTCCAATTGGGCCTGCAGAGCTTGGAGCTGCTCGGCATGTTCTGAGGCCAGCTTTGCCGTCTCGGCAGCGTGTTCCTCCCGGAGGGCGCTGGCGACTGCATCGCCGTTCTCTTTCGGTGCTTCCTCTTGAGACACCGTCAGCTGAGAAAGCTTCTCATTTACGGTCTCCAGCTCCGCCTTGAGACTGGCAACAGTAGCCTCACTCTCTGACAGCTTGTTTTGCAGCGACTGCAATTTCTCCGCCTCATCGTCAGAAATCTTGATGGCAGTGCTCAGTCGTTTCGAAGCCGTCGTTGTAGGGCGTGTGGCCGTGGTTGTGGCAGTGGGCCGGGTGGCAGTTCGGGCCGTGGTCGTGGCCGTGCTGTTGGACGTACGGGAAGTGGACAAGCCAGATGGTTTTGTAGCAGGCTTAGTAGAAGAAGCGGTACCAGGACGCGCCGTGGTCCTTGATGCGCTGGTGCCGGCAATGCTCGAGCGACGGTCCAGCGTGGAAGTAGTAGTCTTCGGTGGAGCCCTAGAGGAAGGAGTGCCGGCCAAGGACATGCGCTTGGCCGAGCCCGAAATTCCTCTCCGCTCGTCTCCAGAGCTCGCGACCGATTTCGCCTTCTCATCTGCGCTGCTGATCGAGGGGCGAGACCGGTGGGAGGCGGTTGTCGAAGTGCTCAGCGGCTTACGGACAGTGCCGGAAGTGGTAGGACGAGTCGGGGGCTTGCTGAGCGTACTGCCGTTGGCCGCAGCACGCGCGGTGGACGCAGCGGTCTTGGATGCGCCAGAAATCGAGCTCGGACGTTTGGCAGCTGCCGTTCCAGACACTGGACGCTTTGTGGTTGTAGTGGTCTTTTCAGGCGAAGACTTGATATTTTCCTTGTCTGTGACCGCAGCATCGGGGCTTGTAACGGGTTCCTCGCTGCCGGACAAGATGGTAGAGTCGACGGGAGTAGCAGGGGGCGCCATGTCAGTGTCAACCTCGGCCGGAGCAGGCGCACCAGCGGGAGCAGGAGCAGGGACAGGTTCTTCTGTGGAAGCCATTATGGATGTTGATCTAGAGGAAAGTCTGTTAGCTTGAGAGGACGCTAGAGTAGCAATCGATTTATGGGCATGCGATGCAAGATCATCGGCAGAATGTACAGGAATGATTGACAGACAACGCAGCAATGAGCTAATGACACCTCACCACAGCTGGCGAATGCTTGCCGAGCGACCTGCAGGTAGTGGCAGCTGTGGTGCGAGGTGGACGGGTACCCCTATCCTGCGGGATGTCCTATAGGGTAGTGCTTGAGGAAAGGCGATGACAACTCACTAATTGATGATTCTGCGGACCAATGCGGGATGAAAACGGGATCAAGTGCCCAACTAGAGAGATGAAGCCGTTTAGGTACCTTAGCTTCTACTTAGCAGACAGATACTTGTACAGGGGAGAATTGGAGGTGAACGGTGTCGGCAGTAGGGGGTATGATTGGTCGACACAGAGCGGCCAAAACAAAGCAACAGGCAGGAGAGAATCAATCAATCAATGAAGAATTGCAAGATTAAAGAGGATATGAAGAATTTGATGACAGAGAAGAAGACGCAGACAAGTGAGACATGCGACAATGGATGAGATA
This sequence comes from Scortechinia acanthostroma, assembly GCA_011319215.2. NCBI lineage: Eukaryota > Fungi > Ascomycota > Sordariomycetes > Coronophorales > Scortechiniaceae > Scortechinia > Scortechinia acanthostroma. The sequence goes on from JAABUG020132175.1 coordinate 7,296, forward strand.
GCTGACTAGAAAGGAGGTAAGTAGGTAGAGTAGAGTATCTAGGGAAGAGTCCAAAGTTCAGTCCTTTTCCCGACTATTTTAGCAGGAGGACAGGAGTGGGGGGAAAAGGCGGAGACACGAACGACGATCACCAGATGAACCTTTTGTTAGTCTACAAGACACTTCGACTAGGACGATGAGACCATTGAAAACTGGTGAAAAGAATATATTACTAGTAGTTATTGTTTTTATCTGGATTGTCTCTTGTAGAGCATGGTATGGCGTCTCTGTCTGTTGTTACGCGTCCTGACCGCATCAAAACAAAACAAATAGATAGATGATCCATGGGTCTGAGAGAGATGAAACTATGGTAGAAGCTATCACATAACAAAAGGGGTATCCAAGGACAAAAAGCGCCGAATAAGACAAGAGAATAATCATAATCAATCCATAGACACCGGACGCTGAGCGTCGGTCACACTCAATAACCATTGCCACCGTCGACGCCCTTCTACTGTTCGGAGATCCTCCTGCATATGAGGCATATACAGGTCATGGATCTCTCGAGCTCTCGTCTGAAGCTCCTGTAGACTCCGGTGACGCAGTCTCCGTCCAAAATGGCAGATCATGCGTTCGTAGCGGTCCTCACCTAGACGCCAACGGCAGCTTGAATTAGCATTGATGATGATACTCGCGAACATATGAGAATGCCAGCAACTCACCTAGAAACAGCTTCAATCCATCGAGCAGAGCAACCTGCTCATCCTCAGTCCATTCGCTCCTCTTGTGGCCTCTGGCGGCCCCGATAGTCCCATTCACGCGTCGTTGTAGCAAGTTGTCTTCCAACGCCTCGATCAGCTCTAGAAGCGGCTTGCGGATGGTTTGACTGTGTTCCTTGCACTTTATATATCGCTCGGTGCGCAGGCTTGCAATCCGGTTGCAGAATTGTACAAGGAGCTTCATCGCCTCGGACAGATGTCTATAAGCCGACGGAAAGAGCTTCCAGTTGGTGTAGTAGGCTTCAAAGCAAAGGAGGATCACTTTGATCAAGGTGGGAAAGACCCGAGCTTCAAACTGCTTAACTAGCTGATGCGCCTGTTTGAGCAGCGCATCCGACTCTGCCTGTCGCTTAGACAGATAGTAGACACGGTCAAGGATCACGGTCCCTTCTTCCAAGATGGCCTCGCGAAGCTCTTCGCACTCACGCAGATTCTGTCGGAAAGGCCCCTTCTGAGATCTGAGTTGCTTGTTGATCTTGGTATATCTTGTACGTAGCTGAGACAAGTGTTTGCCAATCTCTCCGAACGACTCGGCTCGAGAGGGGTCTATATTCCTTTTCAACTCCGATGCTTCTGCCACTAGGATATCCCAGCTCTCCTCCTGTTGTCCAAGCTTCGAAGCCTCCGCAAACCACGCTTTATCCCCGACATTGTCTCTCACATTTCTCACCAGAGCCTCGGTTTGCGCAGCATCTGAGATAGCACCGATGGGCCTTGTGGAGACAGTGGGACTTTCCGAAGGATGACGCGAGTTCCTGCGGCTGTGGTTGTCATCAGGAGTCGATGGATTTGAACGCAGGGGTGGCGGCGTTGGCTGTGTGCGCAAGACCTCGACTTGGGGATTGCGCTGATACTGATCGGTACGGCGCCTCTTGCTTGGTCGCGCTGTGGCAGACGGTTCCTCCCGCAGCGTGTCAGGTAAATGTCGACTCGCCGCTGCTTCTTCCTCTTCCTCTGCCTCCGATTCATACGAGCTTTCTGATTCAGATTCATCTCCCGCAGATTCAGGTACTTCTGACAGCTCAGCCATTTTGTCCCCTTGCTTGTCTGGAGTATTCATTCCGTTGCTTGGACCATTCTGCACTGGCAGCGACCTTCTGTTCGGCCTTCTTGAGGGTTCTTCAGCCTCTTTCTCCGCTGCTTGAGCCGCAAGGGTATGTCTCCGTGTCGCTCGGGGCGAGGCCAGCTCCTGAGTCAATCTTCTAGTCTGGATGATATGTGTAGACTCTGGCGGCCTGGTAGTAGTATTGGGCGTCCATTCCGAGTCGTCCTCTTGCGCTTGCGCGTCCGTCGTCCTGGATTTGCGCTTTTTGGAAGGGGAGGCAAGTTCGCTGGGTTCCTCCAACGCCCGGCGGCCTTCATCTTCTGGTTCACCCCTTTCCTTATCAATACGTCCCTGTCTCGCGTCCGCACTTCTGTTCTCGTTCACCGACTGAATCAATCCGCCACTTAACTGCTTATCAATGATTTCGTTCAATTCCTCCCCCGTTTCAGAATCATCTTCCTCGCTACTTCGCCTATGCCCATCTTCGATGATACGCGCCAATCTCCGCGATGACCGCGTCGGGGTATCATCCACCGGAAGGGGCTTCCGAGCTCGTTGGGATCGTCTCAGAGAACGGAGCTCGGTCTGTGCATCGCGTCTTTTCGACGCAGGTCGTGTCTCCTCCTCCGAACCGTCCGGAATATCCCAGATATCATCGCTCTGCGGGACTTGGGGTGTCTTGCTACCAAATCGATTGATAGGCTGCGAGGGTAGGCGGCGAACGCGGGGTTTGCTTTTGGATTGGGGGTTCGCGCTGGTGTTGTCCTCGGCGCTGTTGACACGGTTGAGGATATCAACAGTCCGCGAGGTTAAATCGCGTTTGTTCTTTCGCGAGGACATAAGGGACAGCCATTAACTATTGCACTGGATGAGAGTTATAAGAATACGACTTCTAGTAGTCAGCGTAGAGATGGTCGTTGGTGGTGAATGTATCTGTGTTGACAGTTGATCCGTCTGTTTTTGCGGAGGTCTAGTGCCGGTTGGCGTATCGGCGTCATCGTATGATCGACCTACATACAGTACAGTCCAACACAACACCACCTTTACAATCCATACACCTTTTTAATCCATATCTACTACCGACCTTTAGCATCCGACTCGACATAACTTTTACCTGATATCATGGCCTACGGTTTCCCACTCCGGGTCCTACCAACCCTCGACCCCTCCGCGGGGCACACCTTCATCACGCCCAGCAAGAGAATCCACGAATCTCAAGATGTGTCAGAGTTCCTCGTCTCCAAAGCCTATGTCGATATCATGACCTTCCTCCTGCAGCTCAACCGCGCCATGATCCCTGTCAAACTAGCCGACAGCACCATCCAATCCTGGCCGATCAACACAGACGCCGTCGAGTTCTCCGCACCTGTACGGCAGCTCCAGCAGCTCCTGACAAAACTGGAGGAGCTTCTCGAAGAGGCGCCGCCTGATACCGGTCCTCGGAGGTTTGGGAATATTAGTTTCCGCAGGTGGTACGAGCTCTTGGAGATCCGAGCCTCGGAGCTCCTGGAGGAGTGTCTGTCGGCTGAGCTGCTGCAGGCCGGATCCTCAGATGCCAACGGGGTGACCGCGGAGGTGGAACTCAAAGCGTACTTCTTAGGCAGCTGGGGGAGTCCGCAGAGGCTGGACTATGGGACCGGACATGAGCTGAGCTTTCTGGCGTTTCTCGCTGGGATATGGAAGCTGAATGGGTTTCCCAAGGCATCTCCGGGCGTGGAGGAGAGAGCGATCGTCTTGGGGGTCATACAGCCGTATGTACGGCTCAAATGTGGTGACTGCAATTGCTGACTCTCGTAGATATCTAGAGCTGGTGCGGACCATCATCAAGCGGTACACGCTCGAACCGGCTGGGTCTCATGGCGTTTGGGGTCTGGACGACCATTCCTTCATCCCATACATTCTGGGATCTGCGCAATTGGCGCCGGCCATTTCAGAAACGGACCCGACGCCTGAAGAAGGCTCGCTTCCGGATGCTCCGTCGCCCAGCGATGTTACAAAAGTACATGTTGTCGAACGGGAGCGGTTGACAAATCTGTATTTCTCCGCGATTGGGTTCATTTACGATGTCAAAAAAGGTCCATTCTGGGAACATAGCCCGATGCTCTACGACATTTCCGGCATTCAGGCCGGTTGGGGCAAAATCAACAAGGTTAGTCTCGTTCGTTGCGTTGCTCGAAGTGACCGATTGCTTACTGTCCAGGGTATGATCAAAATGTACAACGCTGAAGTACTATCCAAGTTCCCCGTAGTGCAGCACTTTCCCTTTGGCTCTCTCTTCAGCTGGGACCGCGATCCAAATGCCGTTCCGCCCAAGACGTCCGTTCATACGTCTGCCACACAGTCCCAGCCTAGGGAGCCGGCGGTCCCATCTGCAGGACAGATGCCGTCGTCTGGGACCAGGGCGCCCTGGGCAACTGGTACTCAGGCCGCACCGGTTGGAGCTGGGACCGCGGCGCCATGGGCAGCAAGGAGAGACGGATGCATCCCCACAGAATCAGCTGCTACTGCCCTTCCCGATACGTCACGACTACCCCCTGGTCCTATGGCCCCTACCAGAGCTCCGTGGGCGGCATCGTCAGCCGGGCAGGCACCCGGCAGTGATCCAGCCAATGTTCCCACCAAAGCTCCCTGGGCGAAGTAACTACCGCAATACAAAATAGTAATCTCCAACTTGCTTTATACCCCTTGCAGAGATTAAACAATGAACATCCGTCAATTTTGAAGGAAATCTATCTTGAGGCGACTACGCCGGGTATCATGCAAAACGCCGTAGAAACACAGAAGAATCATCGTCAGTCGTACTCAGTCACTGTCAGACGCATAGTTGACCAAGGCAGGTGTCGCAACCGGTCTATCAGGCTCGACAGGGGCTTCAAGTGCGGGTCCATCACCAGCAATATCCACTCCTTTTGTCGACGCCGTCTTTCTCCTCTTGACCTCCGGCCGCCAGACAGTCCCATCCCGGTTGAGAAACGGATCGACGGCAGCGCGCGTATTCCCCGTCAACTCACTGCGAAACAGCGCCTTGCGGTCAGCCGGTGTCTCTGCTCGTTTCCCATTCCGCGAGTCGAACAACGGCCGGCGACTCGTGATTTGGGTTGTATCATTTTGGGGTCTGAAATCCACCATGCGCGCCCGCACGCTATCCTCCTCCGTCTCCTCCAAAAGCTCAATCCCCAGGCTCATCTTATCCCTCAGCGCCTCCGCCCTCGCCTCCACCCCTTCGCGCACCTTGCGCTCCACCCGGAACGTCCGCCGCAGCCTCCTCGACCGCTCATACGGATCCTCCCAGTTCTTGCTCTGGTGCTTCTGCAACTCCTCAATCCGCGACCTCTCCGTCTCCGCCCGCCGCTTATCCTCCACCTTGCCCTCCAACCTCGCAAACGCATCCTCCTTCTTTTTCTGCTCATCCCCCACGACAATCTCCCCAGCAACATCAGGCAACCCCGTATCCCTCTTCCTCCCCCCCTCAACAACAACATACGCCGTATTCGCCGGATCCGTCCTAATCTCAATCCACCCGCCACAAACCGCATGCTTCATGCGAAAACTATACACCGGCGTCGAGTAATAACTCCCCACCTTCTTTTTTTCCGCATTGAACCGCACCCCCTGCCCGATCAGCGTCTCGTGCGGTTTACAGGTTGTGCACCAGACAGCAAAGGGCATCTCGAAGCGCACGATTAGTGCCCCGGTGGTGCGTAGGTGGCGTGCGCGTGCGCCGAGTGGGTGCTTGCCGGCTAGTTTGTTGGCTGTTGTTAGGCCTTCTTGGTCTGGGGGGACGTAGCTATACCGTTATAGTTAGTTTAGGTTCAGTGAGGTTTCTGGGGAGGAGAGGGAGGAGACGGACCGTCCCATGTCTGTGATGAATGAGTGTTAGTTATTTGCATGCTGCATACCCCGCGGTGATGCGCTGGGTGTCCCGGAGGTACGGAGTTGAGTACTCACTGAAGCCCTGCATTTTGGGTTAAGATTACGTCTCCGTCAGGACGGAGACTATTTCACATTTCAGAGTAGGTTGCCAGTCCGAGGACGAACTCGGTCGAGGTACGATATAGATCGACCGTGTGTCTGAAGAATGAATGATGTGGGGGAATGCGAAGTTGGAGACGGAGCGCGGCGAGGCAAAGTATGGTTTGTGCATTAGTCAGCAATACATATCGGCTTGTGTGAATTATGCAGCATATAGGAGCAGTATCAAAGACGTCCAAAGTTCGAGCGATATATGAGAGGTACAAGCTATATAACAGTGCAAGCACCTCCAACCTCACAGACAGCACGCATATCCAGCACGCTCTCCCCAAGCCAGATTTTCACTCCCGCGCCCTGGACAGGCGCCTTCCAGTCCTGCACCACCACATCCCAAACACTGATATCCTTGCGCGTGATCTCCATGGTCAACGTTTGGCTGGCCCCAGGGGCCAGTGTCTGCGTCTTCTCGAACTGGCGCAGCTGGCGGGACGGCGTCTCGCCCAGTGAACCGGGTAGTTCGACGTAGAGTTGCGCGACCGCGCGGCCGGGCCGGGTGCCGGTGTTTGTGACTTTGACGCTGACGGAGAAGGCTACGTCAAATAGGGCGGGGTTGCCTCCTTCTGCGCCGCCGGCGCGCGGAGCCGGCTTGGGGACTGTGCTGTATCCTGTTGGGTAGGGGTACTTGTTGCTGGAGTTCTTTGCGGCGCCGGCGGGGTCGTCGAGGTAGGGGTAGAGGTAGCGCCAGATACGGTTGAAGTTCTGGGGCCAGGCTACTTCCGAGGGGTTAGGGATTGTGGTGGGGTAGGTTGGGGTTGGGCCTTTGGGGGGCCGAGTCGGCGGGTAGACGCTGTCGACTGCGGTGACGACGGACAACGTGGGCTGCGAGAAGCTGAACGTGGTGTAGGACAGTCCGTGGCCGAAGGGATACCGCGGGGTGATGTTGGCTTTTAGGAAGTGGCGGTAGTCGATGTACAGGCCTTCAGTGTAGGTGTCCTGGATCTGGACGAGGGGCTGAGAGAGCAGACCGACGCTGGACGGGTAGTCTGACTCGGAACGTGGAATCGTGTACGGGAGATGGCCGCTGGGGCTGTAGTCGCCGAAGAGGATGTCCGTCAGGGACCAGCCGGCCTCTTGCCCCGGCAGATGCGCGACAAGTACTGCCTTTACCGACGGCAGATCGACCCATTCCTCCATGAGAATAGGGCCCACGGTGTGGATGACCACAACGACTTTGGAGAACTTTGCCGCTGCATCTTTGACGAGGTTGTCGCCGTTGTGCCATGCATTCAGCCCGGCAGCGGTCCGGTCCCCTGGGTTGCCTTCGACGGTGATATAATTCTCTCCTGAGTCGGCGTTGATGAACACCACGGCGATATCGCCTGCGCTCACCGCAACATTAGAGGGGAAATTATCAGTGATGTAGAACGCAGCATTGGACGAGATGTTGCCAATGGCTTCCTGCGGTGTGACCAAGTACGGAAGCCTGGATGTGCCACTGCCCCAGCCCATGGTCAACACCCCTTTGTTGCATCCCATATCGGCGCAGGAGTTGAGACCATCCGGGTTAGCCCCGGCATCCGTTCCAAAAACCTTTAGAGAGTCACTCGTCTTCAGAGGGAGAATATTGTCATCATTCTTTAGCAGAGTGATGGCATCTCTCGCGATTGCTCTGGCAGTGATGTTGTGATCTGCCTGTACGTTGACATACTGGTTGACAACGCCAGATGGAGAGATAAGAGCGCCCGGGTACAAAGGCCCAGTTGCATCCTGTGTGTTGCTAGAGAAGTTGGGCAGAGGATAGTCTCCATCCTGGCCCATCTTGTACCATGTCGCCACGATTCTGGTGACCTGTGATGCTCAGCATATGGAAGAGCAGACGGTGTCATCCAGACTTACCATGTCGTTCAGACGTGAAACCGGAACGGTGCCATTCAGAATAGAGCGCGAGAGCTCAGAGCCCCAGTAGGCACTGCCTGTAAGCGGTATAGCACCGTCGCCGGGCATGGCCATATCCAGACCAGCCAGGGCGGACGAGACTCCACCATACTGCCCAAGCCAGTCGGTCATGACGAAACCCTGGAATCCTAGCTCATCCTTCAGGATGTCATTGAGCAGCTTGCTGTTCTGACTACACGCTGAACTGTTCACCTAGTGGTCAAGCTCATCAGATGGCTGACGCTAGAAGACGAGTGGAGACACTCACATCATTGTACGCAGCCATGACGGCGCCAACCCCGGCTCTGACCCCCTCTGCAAATGGCCACAGGTAGAGTTCGTGGAGCGTCCGATCGTCTATATTGGACGAGTATCCCGTTTGGACGAGGCTACTCATTCGGTACATCTCTTGCTCATTGCCGATATAGTGCTTGATAGTAGCGATGACACCCCGGCTCTGGATCCCCTTGATCGTCTCCGCAGCACCAATCGCTTGCAGACTGGGATCCGCGCCGAAGCCTTCCCAGTTGCGACCTCCTCTCGGCTTGCGCCCTATCGGGCCGACTGACGGGCCCAGAAGCATGTTGATTCCTTTTCCGCGAAACTCCTCTCCCAGTTCCACACCGCGATCATACATGAGGGCTTTGTCAAAGGTGGCGCCGACAGTGATGCCCGCCGGAAATGCGGTGTTGTGGTCTGAGTTGCGCACACCTAACGGGGAATCATGAAGGCAGAGGTTGGGGATTCCGAATCGCAGGGCACTCCCCGTCTGGCCAGCACATGGGCCCATGAAGAGGCCCGTCCCGGTGGTGAGATTCACCTTTTCGGCCAAGGTCATGTTTCTCACCACCCTCTGGGCTTTTTCGTAAGCATCTGCCCAACTGGAGAGCCATCCTCCATTAGGGGCAGGGTAATACGGCGGCGAGGAGTATCCAGGAGCAGCCCGTGATTCCAGCTGCGCGGAAAGCCCAGACCCAGGGGCAGGAGCCGAAAGTGCCAATGGTACCAGCGAAGCCACAAGGGTCAGAGTCGAAAGCACGCGCATGGCTACGCAAGGCGAGAAACTCCCGGATTTAGCAGTAATGCTTCGGCAAGTAGTAGAGGTCAATCTTAGTTGCTATCCGCACACATAGCCGTAGTCGAGCTGTGGTAGGAAAACCTCCGGACGGGATTGCGATCGGGACCAAAAGTGGATATCGGCCATACTGCGCACTTGAGCAGCAGGCCCTAGATATATTGCGCTATGCAGCCCGTATCAAAGAGGGCAAGGAATATGCAAAGCAAGGCAGCTCGCCAAGGCCCACTCGCTTATCGAGTCATCGTGAACAGGTCAACCGGACCAAGGCCAGGGCTTCGGAGCGTTTGCCGTTTTCTGACTCTTCACCCCTTGAGAAATGTGGCATGTGCCCTCTCCCAGTGTAATCCGGGGAAAAAGCATGGTGGTGGTTCAAGCGACTACCGCATCTCACTGGACAACAGGGCGACCTGGCGTCAGTGGCCAAGACGGCCCGGTTCGTCCGTTTCGTAACGAGGCCGGTTGTAGTCTAGTGGTTGACGATCTTCCTCTGCAAGAGCGGGATGACTCGAGATCATCATGAGACACTCTCCTTGCATTGCTGTTTTGTAGTAGTGGAGGGGCTGCAGCCTGCAGGAGGAATTGAGTGCTGAGGGTCGTCTGCCTACCCCACATGCCAGACTCGACCCTCGGCAATAATAGACTAATGTATCCCATTCTCCACGAGGACAACCGTGTAGACCCGGAGTCCCTCCGTGATTTCGTCACTCCGGCATCAGCAAGTGCAGTAAATAGTCCGGACTATCGTCAATTAGGAGTGCTGATCCATCGCTTAGAAAAGAGCCTGACGATCTTTTCCACGCGTTGGAGCGGTCTGACGTCGAGATGTGGGATTTAAACAAGATATTCAGGGGCTCCATGTTGATCACGCTTCTCGACAGATAAGAGAGCAGGAACTGTTATTCTTAGAAACATGCATCAAGAGTCTCTCTCTTTCTGGTCATATGTGAGATGTGCCAGGTCATAAGGATCAGAGCAAGGGCTAGAAAAGTCCGCCAATCGGCTGATATATATAATGACAAAGATGAATATTCTGGGCTGATTCATTCCACTTCACCGGTCTATTCCCTGACACATTGGTTTCTACCTATGATATTTCATTCCATTAAGCTATAGGACACTTAGTGCACAAAAAAATCCACAGGAAAGATTTGGATCACCGTATGTGCCACCGAACCTGCCTGTCGCGCTTCATATAGGTCATTATACATCTGCCGCTTGACCACATAGTTTTCATCAACCTACTGCCCATAGACGGAATAAGTCCCGGTGGCAGTGTTATTCGTCTGGTTGGTAGGAACCAGCTGCCCATTCTTGAGCCATCCGTTGGCCACAGCGCCTCCGCCCACCGCGCCGTTGGAGTTGCGTTCCAGATGATTGGCGCCGCTCTTGACGGTGAAGTTGGCAAGAGAGATTTCGTCGCCGTTACGCTCCTTGATGTTAGGTAGACCGAAGAAGCGGGCTTCTACTTCCTTGCGGGTGATATGAAGCTCAAAGTATCCGCGGTAGAAGAGCTCCGACCAGTGGAGCTCTTCATTGTCAGTGACCAGAGCCTTCGAGGCCTTGTTAGCATCGTCAATCGTAATGTTCTGTCCATATGGCGACGGCGAGGTGAGCGCAGTTCCAGCAAATTCAACACCAATGGCGCCGGCGCCGGTCTTGGGGTCGTACGGCTTGTTGTCGATCCAAGCCACGTCGCTCACCCAGTTGGCATGAGAGTCACCGGCGATCATGATATTGTTGTCAATCTGGTTGTCGTAGAGCGTTTGAAGTGTGCGGTTCTTGTTGGCCAGATATCCATCCCAGGCGTCGACGTTCAGAGGATGTTCACCGTTGGCAATGGACTGGTTGAGGCGAGAGAAGACTGCCCTGTGTTAGTCCTTGCCTTCAATCGAAACATCGGGAGAACATACTGATCTGGCTACCAATGATGCGCCACTGGGCACCTCGGTTAGCCGAATCGATCAAATTACGGTATAACCAGTTCTCCTGGCGGCTACCCATCAGGGTTCGACCGGCATCGTTGGCAATCTCATAGATATAGTCGGTGTTGTCGTAGGTGTCGGTGATAGAGCGATCATACTGCCTGGTGTCCAGCATGATAAGGTCAACCAGAGAACCGAGCTGGAAGTTTCTCCAGATACGAAGGTTGTCATCCATCTCGACTTGTCTGTGCAAGTTAGTTACGGGTAAAAAAGGAGCAGCAGCGAGAAGCTGACCTGATTGGCATCCACTCAAAATAGGCACGGACAGCATTCATCTTGCGTTGGTCAACCGACACTCCGCCATGCGTCAGGAAGGAGTCCTCATCGTTGTGGAGCTTGGAGGATCCGTCGCGATAAGTGTTGTCAGACACCTCTGTTCTGGTCAGATCTCAGGCCCAAACGAGTTGCAGGAATCCCTACCGTGATCGTCCCAAACTGGAATCCAAGCATAGTTCTGGTGGCTCAGCTGAAGATCCAAATCGGTCCTGTAAGTTGCCAGGCGCTTGCGATAGTCGTAGAGAGTAAAAATGGTTCGATCCGGTTGAGGAATGCGTCCCAGACTGTTTCCCCAGCCACTGCATTACAGGTTAGTCGCTGGCTTTGTGGAGTGTGAGTAGGAGGTCCATACTATTCGCCGTTTCCATATTCGTAAATGTAGTCACTAGTTCACGTCAGCCTGGCATTGCCCCATGATCATCTTAATCTTCTGGTCTTACCCCAGATGCAGAACGTAGTCTACAGAGTCCTTTCTCACGGGGTTTCCATAGCCATTGAAGAAACCGAAAGCTATAGTCATCAGCAAAGCGAACGAGCCAAAGAAGTAGCAAGAGGACATACGATAGTTACTGCAGGAGTACACAGCCAGATTGATGTTGTCAATATCATCCTTAGGTGCAGGAGCGGTCTTTGTCCGCCCAATGGGACTCTTGTTGTCCGAGTTGCACACGCTGAACTGGTAATAGTAAGTTGTAAACGGCTTCAACTTGGTTGCCTCGACCTATCATAAGTAAGCATGCTGTGTCAATCCAAACGAATGACTTGGGCTTGTGCTAACCTTGACAGTGTAGTCAATATCAGAGCTGGTGAACGCCGTTCCCTCTGAGACAACTTTCTTCATGCCGGCATCACGAGAAACCTTGTAGTTCAAGCAGACAGGCGCCTTGGAGACTGGCTTGCTCTTGTCCTTGCCCGAGTAGATAGGGACTGGGTTGTACAGAGGGACCGATCCAGACGTAGTACTGTTGTCATGGACATCATCGAAGCTGGGAGCACATCGCGTCCACAAGATGACGGACTCAGCATAGGGATCACCTGAAGCCACGCCGTGGGTGAAGTTCAATTTAGCAGGATCAAAGGCCGATGTCGGCTCACCCCGCTTGGCTACCTTGCGGATCGAAACGCCCAATTCAGGGTGGTTGTAAGAAGGACTACGGTAGTTGAGGTTGCCCGCATAGCTAGCGGTGGCAGTCGAGGCCGTCAACAACAGAAGGGACAAGGAGTACCACATGTTGATTTTGCTAGTGCTGATAGACTTCTGCTCCAAAGAGACCAGAAAAACAGCTGG
>JAABUG020132286.1:0-19448 GCA_011319215.2 Scortechinia acanthostroma
TGAGGGTGCTGGCGCGGCCGACCTCGTGGCCGCTCATATCGATTGTGGCGCGGGAGGTGACGCCCTCGAGGAACGGTTTGATGCGGTTGATGGCGGCTGCATCGCCGGCGGGCACGGCGACCAGCTGGCCTGCGTCTGCGAATGCTGGCGCGCCGAAGACGGGGCAGGCGATGAAGGAGGCGCCGCGGTTGGTGAGGGCGGCGTGGATGCGGCGGGAGGTGTCTGGGTGGACGGTTGAGCAGTCGACGACGACCTTGGAGGTGAGGTCGAGGGAGGAGTCGGACAGGATGGTGTTGATGATACCGTCGAGGGCGGGATCATCACCGACGCAGATGAAGATGATGGAGGCGTCCTTGACGGCTTCGGGGATGGTGGAGGCGACGGTCACGGGGGCTTTGGTTGCGCCGAGGGATTCGGCGAATGCGGTGGCTTTGGCGACGGTTCGGTTGTAGAGGGTCAGAGAGGACTGGGGGCCTTTTTGAGCGATGTTCTTGCTCATTCCCTGGGTTATGTTAGCTTGTCTGTATGTTTATATCGGGTGAGGGTGAGGGTGATTTGAAGCTATACCCGACCCATGTTTCCCAAGCCAATCCAGGCTACACGTTCACCAGCCATCTTCACAGGTAGACTAGGAGGATATGATATACAGCAGAACTGAAGTAGAAAAGAAACTGTTCGAATATGGCAATTGAGATGCCTTCTCTTATTGTATGAAACGACTGCGGGGCAAAAGTAGACGGTGCGGGGAGAACACAGGCAGGTTAACCGATACCGGCGAGATGACTTCAATTCACGATCTAGTGAAGGAAAAGTGACGGGAGAATCATTCCATTTAACTACCTAAGAGCATTAAGGCACATTTCCCTGTGCTTCCTCTGTGACGTAAACAAACACTGTCCTCCTGCGATTTCTCCCTGCGCCGTTAACGGCATCCGTACTGCCCGCGCGGTCCGCACGTTCCCACAACTTCCCAGTTCCCAGCTTCCTCCTTGTTTTGATTCTGAACACAACCTGACATCAACCTCAACTTAGCAACTGACACATCTCAAGATTGAACGTCTTTCTCACCGGCCTCTACTACCATGACGGTAGTAGGGGCCGGTTAGAAGTCAAGAGAGATGCTCACCTGGACAGCTTCTAGTACATGGCGTTCAGAGTTCCCAGCGCTATCTCCTGGTCGGGAGTTCTCTCCTCATTTCCGCCTGGCACCTGCTGGACGGTCACCTCTTCTGCCTGGTTCTTCTGATTCTGATCCTTCTTGTCTTCGCCTTTCTTGTGAGCTTCGATATACTCAATGATCGTTTCGCACGCGACGACACGTCCTTCCTGAGGGCCCAGCTGGGTGGCAAGGGCCTTTGCGTTGGCGAAGATCTTAGGACTATCGTTGCTGGCCAACACTCGAATCAGAGCGCGTCCCAGGTGCTTTCCATTGATAGATGGAGCGGTCTTTCTATTGGCCCAGAGGCCAATTTTTAACCATTCAACACGGGCAGCGAACTCGTAAGTGTCGAACCAAATGGGCAGGATAACCTGCGGAACGCCAGCTCTGCAAGGCCATTGTTAGTCGAAGCTGCGAGGACGGAAATGTTGGCTCGCAGACTCACCTGATTGCCTCGTGGAACGAGTTGGCTCCGCCATGGTGAACGAGACATTCAATGTGGCCGCTCATCAAAAGAGACATCGTTTCGACGCGCACCCAATCAGTGATACGCACGCGTCTATCTGCGATAGCGTCACGAATGCTCTCGAACGCCCTGTCGTCAACCTTGATCTCTGGGTCCCACTTGAGCTTCCAAATCACCTGAGTCTCGGGTCTTCTCTCGAGCAGCAGTGCAATGCCTTCAGCGAACTGTCTGGCCGTGGCATTATTGAAGACGACATGGGTACCAAAGTTCGCGAGGATAGTTGGAGCGCGACGCACGAATCTAGCAAAATCCGCATCCTCTGTTTCCAATGCGTCCCAAGGACGGACAATTGGGCCACAGAGGGTGAAGTTACTGGGGACACGGCGATGGAACTCGTACTCTTTCTTGGAGGGAACCAGGAATGGAGTCGTATCGCCGGAACGACAGATCATACCAGGAGTCTTTCCCTCAAGTTCGTTTTCGTTGCGGTATCTTTTCAATTCCTTGAGCTCGGACGACTTGTGGATCGCCAGTCCGAGCCCGAGAACCAGAATGGTGTTTGGAATGACCTGGTGCAGCGGAAGAGGGTACAGATAGCCAGAACAAAGACTATTCAAGAGTGTCAACACAAGAAGTCCCTACAAGGTGGAGCTACTCACGCGGGAAATTTCCAGAAGTCGGCCAGCTTGGGTTGACAATGGTCCTTGAGAGTATTAGGACTCAAGACCAGATGACCTATCTTCAACTTGCGGCAAGCATCGACGGCCGGGGCAAACAATGGGTCAACCACGACGGCAGCAGGCTGGATATCCTGGATAAGGGCAAAGCACTGGAAGTAGACCGCCATGTACTCGCTTCCGTTCCAAGGAGCCAACGCGTTGGGAAGAACAGAGTTGTACGCGCTCATGGCGCCCCTCAGACCGACACGATGAATGTTGAAAGTACGACGGTTACCGACCTTCTGCATGTACGCGTCTTGCATCGACAGTCCACACAGCGGATGGAAAGTAGCTTCCTGCTGAGCGGATGCGAGGCTTTTGGCACGTGCATTCATCTTGGTGACAGTTGGGCCAAGAAGGGGAAAAGAGCCGATATGGACATCGTACTGGGGACGCAAGAGGAACTCATGAACCACAGCCAGACAAACAGAAGCCTGTCCCAGCTCACTGTTAGTGAGGAAAAGGACTTTATCTTTGACGCCTCCGTCCATCTTGACTGGACCTTGATGAGATGAAACGAAACAGACGAGATGCGGATCAAATGAGACTTGATCGTGAACGATGATATTCTTGAAGCAACAATGAGCAACAACGAGCAACAACGAGCAGCAACAAGAGTATGAGAGAATGGTTGATTACCGAAGAAAGTGAGGTTGGTGAGAGAAGGAAGAGAGAAAGAAAAGTGCAAATTGTGTTCGTGGGTGTTGATAAAGGGGTGAACGACTCAGCGACAGGGCACATGACGCCAAAGCACGCTGTCATGGCGATGCGATATCTCGGCGTCTGTCTGAACTGTCAAGTGCTGGCACTTGACTACCTGTTGCAATACTATGCCCTGGTGGCCATGTATCTAAGTCGAAATGAATCATTTGGCCGCACGGCCGTGTGCATGAAGCTACAGGTGCAATCCTCTTTATTCCATTTCCATACACTGGTTTCTTTATGCCTTTCAGGATGAGTACAGCGACAAGAAAGCCAGAACAAGGCCAATACCTCTGCCATCTCTCTTGCTCGTTTCCAGGCCCAGATACCAGCCGCTCATCGCCACACTCCCTACAACGCTGGTAGCTATAGACATGATCACCGATCATATCTTCCGTCGCAGCATAAGAAAGCCAATGCCAGTCAATTCCCCGTTGGTAAACGCGTGAACTCATCGACGGAAGAAGCCGAGAATCGGATACACCGTTCGCTAACTACTACCTCGTTTCTTAGGATCCCAGCGATTGCTCGACATAAGGACACCTACCCGAATCCTCCATGCCTGGCAGCATGACGACGGATCTATCAAGCGCCTTAGAGACACCCACAATACTCGCAAGAGTCCTCTCAGGCCTCGAAGATGCCATTCAACTGGAGCGTGCTCACAATTCATACCAGAGATGTTCTGCGGTAAGCCTGCGTATGGATTACAGGCGGGATGCGCATCGTTTCGCCGTGCCGACGGAAAAGATATGTGTCTGCGCTGGCATACAAGCGGATAGGCAATCTTCCGCAATATCGACTCACGCCAATACAAAGGGTTGGATGATCGCGGCTTGAAAGCATGGAGGATAAGACGCCGCTACGCCAGTCTATAATCAGATTATTCTAATGAACGAGCACGTACGGCTATGACTACGTTACCCGTTGTCCAAGTCAACGGTGTACTTTGCTTCGTCTGATCAGTCACCGATGTCGAGCGACGTGATTGAACGTTGATTAGGTTGTTGAGGGGGCGTTCTGACGTTCGATAGTCCGGTCCCATCTATGTACAATTGAGTCAGGTATGAATACCTTGAAGAGATTGTATTATCACTAGACAAGGTTTGCCGGACATGTCTTGCAACATAGTACCTCCTCTCTGCCCAACAACAGGCAAGAATATCACGTCCATTATAGCTATGATTTTCCCTGGTAAGCGGGAACTCCAATTGAACTTGACGGAGAATGAGTCAAGTCATGAGGCAAGACGCGAGGCATCTAGGTATGACAAGCTAATGCACAATCTCCCTTCCCAACTAATCCTTCTGACGATGTCTGCTGACAGCAGAATTTCCCGTGTTTCTTCGATCGATCTCTTACGGATTCTCCTCGTACTGAGTCGCCGTGCGACGGACGAGCGCAAGACTTTCTCGACGCTCGAAACGCCCTCCTAGCCATATCAATAGCAGAGAGAACACTGCACAGGCTGCCAGTCTCACCGTCACTTTCCACATCAACCACAGCAGCTTCACCTGAGCATTGAGCTTCTCAACGGCAGGCTCTTCGCACCGAGGTTCCTGCTGATTGCTCTGTTCAAGCCGTTGCATGAATGCGTCGGCCTCCGCGGTATAGCGGCAGCGCTTGCGGATGCGAGCGCCGTATAGATAGATTACAATGGGTATCGGGACGCAGGCTACTGCCAGGAACGCAGGAATCTATGACGCCCAATGAATCCCTAAGGAGCAATTAGCAAGAGGTCAAACGAAGAGTGATATCACGTGATTTACCCAGCCCTGAGTGGAGATAGCCAATTGTAGAGGGCACTATGAATTCTCAAGAGTAACGCCAGGGTTTGTTGGACAGTGTTGTTTCTTCTGCTTGCTTCTGGAGTGCATGATGGAGGAATAATTGTGGACAAGGAACGAGCCCTGGTTCGACATTGTTCCTTCCACAAGGTAGTTTTGCGTGGAGATCAGCACAGAGCCATTCAGTGCTCGCGCAGACAAGCTGTATGTCTCTTTTGTGAAATGCAGAAGGGTTCCGAGGTTGAATCAATGCCGAGCTCCTTGCGTTTTGATCTGTCTGGCAATTCTGGAGTCAGAGTCAGTATGGAAACAACAGGCTGCCAGATGCGAAGAAACATGCCTCTTCTGAGCGGCAGGATTCCAGATGGCCTTTATGGGTTATCATCGTGATGATTATGTATCTTTGCCGCTGGTGCGTGAAATATCCAAGCAAATCTGGTACATGAAGGTCAGCAGTTGTTGCATGGTAGGTGAAGTTTGTTCACTGTGAGAGGAGTGCACATGACTACAATACCCTTTAGAAATGCTGGTCCTACACCATCACTTTACTATAGGTTCCACTGACCTTAATATCTCCGGTAAAATTGCCGTCAACTACATAGATGGGAAGTGACTGCACTTTGAGAGAAAGCGCCTGCGATTCAAGCCATCAATCATTCGAAATACTATGCTCATCAAACAGCCTAAAGATTCAAGAGATATAAGTATGCTGGCGCGGGAAATGGTCTAAGTAGCGTCTACCCACAAAGAGTGTCCAACAAGATTTTGAATCAAACAACTGGCTCGTAGATAGTCTGTGTGAAGAGGAGATAGATAACCAGTTGATAATTCTATACCTTTGCACAAAACGAGTACCTAATGGAAACTTTGAGAGTGCATCTTGCATGTCCTTGAAGTCCTGTTGATAGTTTGAGAAGTCGCTGGTCGCCCCTTCAAACGGGGTATTCGCGAAGATTGATGACAGGAAGCACGGATTCGTCCTCAATCTCTATGCTGGCCGAGCTATACTGGCCGAGGCTGAGTGAAAATCACAGCCCCGGTGTAATCTCGTTGTTCTTGCTGTGACTGTTCAACAACCAGCAACAGGCTTGTGGTACGGATATGCAGTTCTGCAGTCGATAATTGTCAGCATCGGCTCAGGCTCGCGGAGTAGCAGCAACACCAGACCTTCAATGTCAACCTCATAACTAGCAGATGGTATCTCATCACGATGCACAAGAATTGGGAATTGCTGATGAGAGACTTCCTTCTGTCGTACTCGAAGCTTGAGACCTACATTCTGGCCTGCGTCGACCCATAGGATCGGACAGTCGCTTGAGTTGCTGGGGGCATCGCCACTACTCCTCTGTCCTTGATCCCTTAACCAGTCTCGGAAGAGCCTGACGACCCCGTCTACGACCTCGATGGCGCTTAAAAGGAGATTAGTTCCGGGAACTACCTTCACCACACTCACGACGACGCATAACTGGGAGAAATTCTCGAAATCTTCGAGATTGACAGGTCTTGACACAAGCGCATCCTCTTCGCTGACGTCACCCTCAACGGGGTCTATCAGACGTGTTGTCAGCCTGGTCCAAACACATGGCCTCCTTCCTTCTGGTCTGTCATGCAAGTCTCATACCCGAACATGGAGCCACCCTTGCTCCGCTAACTCTCTGCTCAATGGTCACTTCTGGACGAAAACGTGAATAGAGAGAGGTCAGCCTTCCTAGTCGCTTGGCCGTGTCTACGTCTTCGTATAATGAGCCCTTGCCCTCATATCGGTCGCTTAAGCCATCTGTGCCAAGATACTTGCAAAACACGTGCGGTTCGGTAAGCTTAGAGCTGGGGTGAAAACATTCGAGAATAAGCTTGTACTCTTTCAGGGCTGCGGCTATCAGAAGACGATAATGAAGGATGCGTAAGACCAGGGCATGAAAGCGATGGGAGACGGTCGTTAAGGACAGCAGGTCACGGGTGGGGAAGGGAGATAGGATGTGGACAAAGACCTAAGAGTTCGAAAAGAGGGGTATTAGTATACAGGAACGATTTAACGTCATGATCCCTCAGAAAATACCTCATTTGGCAGAGAGTAGAGATGAAGTCTCGAAGTGTTGCTGGACGCCATCCTACTGTCCAGTCCAGTCTCGATGACGTGGGGAGCCCGGGGTCTGGACGGAGTTCATCGACAAGAATGATGTCGCATCATAAGTCACTTTGAACATGAGACTGACACTGATCTGTCACAATCTCATGAACAGGCACAGTTTGAATATCAAAAGCAGACCAGGGTGAGGCTGATAGGCGTTGTTGATAAGATCAAGAGTATTGCCCCTCATTTCTCCGAAGAGTCAGTGCCCTCAGGAGTTACAAGTTAGGACTACTGACGTCAGCCCGAGTCTGTTGCGATCATGTCTTCGGCTCGGCAAAGGAAAATTCGGCTGCCCGTTCTTCGACAGGAAAATAGCTCGGTTTATAAGTCATCCAGGGGTACGGAGCAACAGGGCTAAAATGAATTTTACCGAGGCGAATTGGCCTTATTCGTTGTGCTGGAATCGGGTTATTTCCAGTGACCCGTGGGGCAGACTCCAAGTATGAAAACAAAATGCACCGAGACCCCGCGAAGCCTTCTCCGGAGCCCCGCCGCTTTGACCGGCCTCCTGGTTGGGCAAGTGATATTAAACACTTTCTCTTGCTGAACAGCTTTTTCCCCTTCCCTTTTCCCTCTTCTGTTCATTTCTCACGTCCCTTGGTCTGTTCAGTCTTTCGTTTAAATCCCCTCAATCAGCTACAATGGTTGAGAGCGTTCTCGACGACATCTCGCACCGAAGGTTCAACCCCCTCCGGGGATCTTACATCCTAGTTTCTCCTCACAGGACTAAGCGTCCATGGCAGTAAGTTGAAACAAAAAATCTTCTTGGGTGATGGAGCATCATTGACCAAGTGCGCGCAAACAGAGGACAGCAGGAGAGCCCCTCCAAGACCACCTTGCCCGCTTATGACCCTGCTTGCTATCTCTGCCCAGGCAACAAGCGCGCGCAGGGAGATACCAATCCAAAGTATGAGAAGACATTTGTCTTTGTCAACGACTACAGCGCCGTCAAGGAAGAGCAGGCTTCTTATAACCCCGAGGGCGGAGACAGTGCGTTCCCAGATGCAGAGACGAGGAAATGACGAAGCCGTCACTAATGCGCAAGTTGTCTAGGTGTCGAGTCATTCTTTCTCAAGGCGGAACCTGTGACGGGCAAATGCTATGTGTTGACCTTTTCTGCGGCCCATAACCTCACCCTGGCAGACTTGTCGCCAGCCGAGATCGTCCCTGTCATTGACGCATGGACTGAGATCTACTCTGCCCATTTGTCGCCCAAATCACCTCTGGCCGCGGTGGCTCCTGCGACCACACTGCCTCCCAACTCTCCCACCGCCAGCTTGTCCCAGCCTAAAGAGCAATACCGGTACATGCAGATCTTCGAGAACAAGGGCGCTGCTATGGGCTGCTCGAATCCCCACCCGCACGGTCAGGTCTGGACCACCAGCTCGCTGCCTGAAGAGCCGGCGATCGAACTGGAGCAGATGAAGAAATACCGGCGGGAGCACGGAGGCAAACATATGCTGGAAGACTATGCCGCCCTGGAAAGCCGGAAGCAGGAGCGGGTCGTGTTTGAGAACCAAGCTTTCCTAGTCGTCTGCCCGTGGTGGGCAACCTGGCCGTTCGAAACCATGATCGTCAGCAAGAAGCACAAGCGCGCGCTCGTTGACCTCAATGAGAACGAGAAGGCCCAGCTGGCCGAGGCCATCGCCGAGATCACCAGACGGTACGACAACCTCTTCGAGACGCACTTTCCTTACAGCATGGGCGTTCACCAGGCGCCGCTCGAGGGCACCGATGAGGAGATCGAGTCTTCGTACCTGCACCTGCACTTTTATCCTCCACTGCTGCGCAGCGCAACCGTGCGGAAATTCTTGGTCGGGTACGTTCTCTACAATCTCCTCCTTTGATATATCTGCTAATCGACTCCAGCTATGAGATGATGGCCGAGCCTCAGCGTGATATTACCCCTGAACAAGCGGCTGCGAGATTACGTGGTTGCGGAGGAGAGTTGTACAGGAAGAAGATGGACGGATGAGGCGAGTCAGAGGAACGCAACTATGTATAAAGGATTAGTTTTTGCCAGGAATACCCATATTCTGTCTTAGTAGGATGGCGGTCCGGTCTCTGTCAGTTCAACCGAGCTGCTGAGATAGAACTTCAAGCCCAAAGTTGTAAAATGAGATATCCATTCCATAGGGATTGATGACCACCTACGCAGAGAGATAAGCTTCCCTCTGCGACAACATCCAGGCCAATGTCGACGATGCTACAATCAACGGGCTCACAAACCGCCCCTTGAGCTGCGCACTACCGAAAACCAACCACTCGCCGACAAAGTGAACAAGGGCCAGTCCGAAGGTCCAGATTGCAAGGTCGTACACAACTGGAGTCGTGATATTGTAGGCCGCGTACATCCGGACGACGGCAGAAAGGAAGGTCCACGTGCCAAAGGTGCGGGAGGACAGAGGGCTCACGAACGAGCGGCCATCAGCAGTTTTGCCGTTGTAGAGCTGTGCGGCGTAGTTGTCTGACCGGTAGGCCTCGAGGCTGTTGGCTGCAGAGATGACGGAGACCTGTTCAGCAAGCATCGTCAGTGGTGATTCTGTTGGGATTTGTTTACAGCAGAGCCGAGAAGCGAAAGCGTACCAAGACGAGCCATTTGGGCAGAAGACCCTCGAAAGGGGGTAGGTAGGCGAGGAGATCGGTCATTATGTAGATGGAAATGCAATTGGTTTTAAATCGATTAGATTACACGAACAGTCTGCCTGGCATATGCATCTACCTTGTGGACGATGAGGATGAGTAGGTAGACTAAAGGGGCCGAGGATGTTCGCTCTTGGCGCGATCGGCTTCTCCCAACAATTTTGACTTCGCCGCCGTCCGCGCGCTCCTTCAATTGACATTGTACCAATTGCCGCTGACAACATTCTCAATTCCAACAACTGCAGTGACAGTACGGAGAGGTCGTCACCATGGAGTTCCTATCGAAGCATACAGCTTGTTTGTCCAATTGGGGGCTCAACCTTGAGCCCGGCCTACAGTCTGTGGGCGCTGCGGTCCTGCTTATGACGGGGAGCTTGTTTCTTGCTTCGCGAGTTTTGACTTTTATCAGAGTGCTCTTGAGCTTGTTTGTCCTTCCAGGTAAACCGGTACGTTTAATACTCTTATACTGTTCCTCGATTCGACTTTCGTTAACCGTGTCAGCTCCGCTCGTTCGGCCCCAAGGGTAGCTGGGCAGTGGTCACAGGTGCATCGGACGGATTAGGAAAGGAATTTGCTCTGCAGCTCGCTCGCGCCGGCTTCAACATTGTGCTCGTGTCCCGGACTGCCTCGAAGCTCTCCACGTTGGCCGAGGAGATCACCACCAAACACTCCGTGCAGACCAAGACGTTGGCAATGGACTTTGCCGCCAACGACGACGCCGACTACGAGGAACTCAAGACTATAGTAGATGAACTGGACGTCGCCGTCCTGATCAACAACGTTGGCAAGAGTCATGACATCCCGACCCCGTTCGCGCTGACCCCCGAGGACGAGATGACGGATATTGTGACCATCAACTGCCTGGGCACTCTACGCGCTACGCAGTTGATCATCCCCGGCATGATGCAGCGCAAGCGCGGTCTCGTCCTGACGATGGGCTCGTTCGGCGGTCTGCTCCCCACCCCTCTACTGGCTACGTACTCTGGAAGCAAGGCCTTCCTGCAGCAGTGGTCGACGTCTCTTGGCTCCGAGCTCGAGCCGTACGGCATCACGGTCGAGCTGGTCCAGGCGTACCTTATCACCTCTGCCATGTCGAAAGTGCGCCGGACCAGCGCCACAATCCCGGACCCGCGGACCTTTGTCAAGGCTGTGCTGTCCAAGATCGGTCGCAATGGAGGGTCTCCGGGCTATGCGTACAGCTCTTCGCCATACTGGAGTCATGGTCTGATGGCCTGGTTCTTGACGTGTGTGATGCAGCCGATGAGCAAGTTGGTCGTCGGCCAGAACAAGTCAATGCACGAGGCCATTCGGAAGCGTGCTTTGCGTAAGGCGGAGCGGGAGAAGGGGAAGAAGAGTACTTAGCTGGGTCGCATCACGGCAGGGGTTTACTTTCAACTTGACTTCGGCTGGAATGTAGTGCGTACTTGTCGACTAAGACAGATAATGTTGGTGACTGCAAGATCCAACCTTGGAGGACATGGTGACCGAAGACTACCAACAAGAATGAATGAAAAAAACTTGTTAGAGCACGCTCCACTATATAGATTCCCCGTATGGAACAACCGGCCCAGATTAGTTCGTAGGCTGTCTTCCAGTGCTACGAGGTCAACAGGTGGAAGCATGGTCAATGGCACAAGCCTCATCATATCACTCCGTGCTCTGCCTGATGGGATGTTATCGTCATGGTCTATAGTGTCTTAAGAGCAAGGCCATGAGGATGAGAGTCACACAGATGCTTTGGTAATGCTCAGCCCAGTATCTTTTCTGCTGCCATAACGTCTAGAACACTGGATGACCAGCAAATATAGCGGTTAGCGCAAAGTTAAGATGCTACATCTGTTACACTTATCACTTAACTTGACCCTCATCTGAACAAAATCCGTACTTGCCAGATAATCTAACTACAAATCATAATGCGTACCACACCATCTTTAGCTCTTGACTCTACAGCCTAGGCGTCTCATTATCAGACCAAGGCAATATAATCACGCTCCCAGGTTGTAAAGGTCGCATGATTATTTCACACTCTTTTAGATAATGTGCCTGTGCAGAGAACTGCATCCCTGCATCAGACTTAAGAGCTACGACGGCAAGTAATGCCACTGTTCAAACCCGACTTTCTAAGCAGCGTCAACGGTCAACGCTATCTGCAATTCTGCATGAGTTCGGCCCGTCACTTACCGAGTTGAGTGAAGCGGCATGCCGAATCTCACCGAAGTCTAAAACGGTCACTTAATCTGTAATCTCCCAGTTCCAGCTATCAAGGTTACGTCCTGAGAGCGGATGGACAGAACCGGTGAATCTCCGAAACCATGTTGCATGGTACGTCAGATGGATCCTTGGTCGTATCTACACTACTACTAAGCTAGGGCAGGAAGAGAAAAGCCAAGTCCAATGGCTGACGATGATGCTGATCGCCTGGTTCTAGCAGCTAGATTGATTATTGGATGGGTGTCACGGAAGACTTCGGACGCTAAATATAAATCGCATAGTCGTACTTGGTCCTTTTCAGTGACTGATCGTCCTGGAAGAGTCTGTTGATCAACGGATGCGCCCCGTTGACTGATTTTTCTTTGCGGGTCTGCGGTGGTCCCATTGAGGAATCAGTACACGATGCTGAGATTATGGTCTAGGTGCTTTGTGAGAAATGATCTTTGAATTATAACTATAAGAGATGTGCCCTTAGGTGCAGTTTCAGCAGTTATTATGAATAGAAGAGATAGTTATAATCCTACAAGCAGACCACATAATAGATCATCATACTTCAAAGAAATCATAATAAGATAAAGACAAGTGAGGCATAAGGACTGCATACAAGATGGCCCACTATCTACTAAAACTAAGTAGATCCACATCGGTGAGCTAGAAACAGGATGTGCAAAATTTTCAGGCTCGGGCTGGTCTTGCTGTGCTCAATCGGCACACCGAAAGATTCAATCCCGAGGCCGAACGAGCTTGCCGATCGGTCGGGATCCGTCGTGAAGAAATGTCAAATCATGTCAATCAGAATCAGCACACCTCTGTCTCTTCTGAGGACATTGATCTCGAGAATCATCTTTGGAGAAGTAGCAACAGATCCATATCTACACCCATGAAAGTGTATAAATCTACGACTCCCTCCCTGCACCACTCTTCCCTGCTGTTCTTTCGTGTCCTCTCTCGGCATCGTCTTCTCGGGATCGATGAGCAAATTCTTCCCGATGGCTCCACTGAACGCTCTAGCGGTTAACTAACCACAACTAGGCGCTGCTCTAAGTCTTGAATCATGATCTGCTCGACCTTGGAAAGGTTTCGCTTGGCCGCTCCAGTACATCTCGGCCGGATGAGGCAGCCGAGCAGAGGTACTTGCTTGTAATAATACAAATTACTTTTAGTCAATGGTACAACCGTACAACACAAAAAGAGAAGAAATTAGACACAAGGGAGGGGCCGATGGTGGATCCCCTTCTTGATGATGCTCTTTACCTCTTTAGCTGGCCTGAATTCTGAATCAAGGGATTGAAGGGATATGGAAATGAAACCTCAATTGAGGGCAATCGCTCACACAGGAGCTGATATACAGGCAGTATGTGTCAATTGTACTCAGATCCATCAAACTGTAAGACTGTAATTGAAGTGTAACTATCTGTAGTTCTGTCGCTCCTCACGTGGAGTCCCAATTGGGAAATACCCGTGGCATCACGATCACGAGTCACGACTGACCGTGGATTCTCCGACTCCATCTGCATCAGATCTTCAAATTACTTCCGACCATCCAGGCACAACCCAATGAATAAGCCCTTAATCACTCTGCATCGTGGAAATCACCAGTCCTCCTCAGTCCTCTTCCTCCTCGCCTCCCGCCTTCTCCACTCCCCACTAGAATTTTCCAAGAACACCACCCGTCCACCCCTCGTTCTGGTCGAGTCAGGTCGACGCTCCCCCTAGCTTCACTTGTCTGATGTCGTTCCATACTGGCCAATCATCCTAAACTGTCCATTCACTTTCCGACTCTTCCAGATGGGGTCCCCATCCATTGTGCCCCTGCCATGTCTCTGGCCCATGGGCGTACCCCGGGTGGAAGTCAATACTACCGACGGATGAAAGACTTTTCAACGCTCTGACTCTGCATATAATTTCCCCTTGTCTCCCTCCTCTCTTCTTGCCCTTCTCCTCTCTTTCTTCCTCTATCCCCGTGAGACCTTTCCCCCTCTGGAAGAACCGCCATAATGGGTGTCTCCAATTTCCTATCCAAGTTCGGCAAGCCTGCCGTCGAACAGCATGAGGACTCGCAGGCTACCACTCCTGCTCGTGCTGACTCGACTCTGGAGAAGGACGATGGCCTCGTGGATGACAGCCCCGTCAAGTATCTTACATGGCGGTCCTTCATCCTTGGTATTGTTGTCTCCATGGGTGGTTTCGTTTTCGGCTACGCAACTGGTCAGTCATCTCCCTCGGATTCGTCTCATGTGTTACAATCGCTCACGATTTCCTACAGGTCAGATCGCTGGTTTCACCACCATGGGTGACTTCAAGAGACGATTCGCAGAGGTCCAGCCCGACGGATCATACAAGTTCAGCAACGTTCGCAACGGTCTTATCGTCGGTCTTGTACGTTGTCACATATAAACCTGGCATCATGCTTCGCTAATCACCCGAAACAGCTGTCGATCGGTACCATGATTGGCGCTCTGGTCGCTGCTCCCATTGCTGACCGCCTGGGACGCAAGCTCTCTATCTCTTTCTGGTCTCTGATCCACATGGTCGGTATCATCATTCAGATGGCCACCACGGACAAGTGGTACCAGGTTGCTCTCGGCCGTTGGGTGGCCGGTCTGGGTGTCGGTGCGCTGTCCAGCATCGTTCCCATGTATCAGAGTGAATCGGCTCCCCGTCAGGTCCGTGGTGCCATGGTCAGTGCCTTCCAGCTGTTCGTGGCCTTCGGTATCTTCATCTCGTACTTGATCAACTACGGTACCGAAACCATCGAGTCGACCGCCTCCTGGCGTATTACCATGGGCATTGGCTTTGCCTGGCCCCTGATCCTCGGTGTTGGAACCCTCTTCCTGCCCGAGTCGCCCCGCTTTGCCTATCGCCATGGCCGCGTTGATGAGGCTCGCAAGACCATGTGCAAGCTCTATGGCGTTGGCCCCAACCACCGTGTCGTCATGCAGGAGATGAAGGACATGAAGGACAAGCTGGACGAGGAGAAAGCGGCCGGCGTCGCTGCCTGGCACGAGATCTTCACCGGTCCCCGCATGTTCTACCGTACCGTTCTGGGCATTGCCCTGCAGTCCCTGCAGCAGCTCACCGGTGCCAACTTCATCTTCTACTACGGTAACAGTATCTTCACCTCCACCGGTCTCAACAACAGCTACGTCACCCAGATCATCCTGGGTGCCGTCAACTTCGGTATGACCTTGCCTGGTCTGTACGTTGTCGAGCATTTCGGCCGCCGGAAC
This sequence comes from Scortechinia acanthostroma, assembly GCA_011319215.2. Lineage (NCBI taxonomy): Eukaryota > Fungi > Ascomycota > Sordariomycetes > Coronophorales > Scortechiniaceae > Scortechinia > Scortechinia acanthostroma. The sequence continues at coordinate 15,049 of JAABUG020132286.1, forward strand.
AGTCTGATGGTCGGTGCCGGCTGGATGTTCATCTGTTTCATGATCTGGGCCTCCGTCGGCCACTTTGCTCTCGACCTGCAAACCCCCGCCAACACCCCCCAGGCCGGTGCTGCCATGATCGTCTTCACCTGCTTCTTCATCGTCGGCTTCGCCACCACATGGGGTCCCATCGTCTGGGCCATCTGCGGTGAGCTGTACCCCGCCCGCTACCGCGCCATCTGCATAGGTATCGCAACCGCCTCCAACTGGACCTGGAACTTCCTCATCTCCTTCTTCACCCCCTTCATCTCCAGCTCCATCGACTTCGCCTACGGCTATGTCTTCGCCGCCTGCTGCTTCGCCGCCGTCCTCGTCGTCTTCTTCTTCGTCAACGAGACCCAGGGCCGCACCCTCGAGGAGGTCGACACCATGTACGTCCTGCACGTCAAGCCCTGGCAGAGCAGCAGCTGGGTGCCCCCCGAGGGTATCATCCGGGATCTGCACCCCGCTCCCGAGGAGAACCAGAAGCAGGAGGGTCAGGGCCAGGTCGAGCACGACGAGCCCACCGAGATCCGGGAGTAGACATCTCATCTCGACTCATGTACAGTATTAGTATTACGGGGACGGTTTGCAGTCTTTCTTGATGTGCATAGTCATTGCAAAGATACGGCGTTTAAACGGTTATGGGGAGCATTGAGACTATGAATACAATCAATTCTATAAACAAACACAACCTCTAGCATTAAATATTGTAACTGTCATCCCTCCGTCATGTGGGCCACAGCCTGTAGTCACCCACTGGTAGACTTTGCACTTTCCATTTGGCTTAGCAGTCCATCATACCTTATCGTAGACTACGCAGAACTGTATGCAACTCGACTATGCAATTCCCTACGAACATCCGGCACCTGGACGGACGATCTATCGGTGACTTTAAATATGCAATCATGTATCATGCCATATGTGAAATTGATCTCGACTCTAGGATATAGGTCCAGGTATTCAAGCGGAAAGAAATGGAATGGAAACAAGAAAGAGACATAAGAACCCCAACGCCGATTTTTGACACCCGTTTCCGTTGAACAATATACGACTAAGATTAGGAATGGACTTCGTCTCATCGTCGACTTCGATCCTGACCACGAATGCAATGCGGATGCCTTTACCGGCGCTGGGTTTTGCCGATCGTGCGTTTTCCGGTGTACTGTTTGTTTCATGTACGTTAGTGGAGGAGAGAAATCAGAGGGAGGGAAAATGGCAAAGGGAGAACGTACAAGATGCTTGGGCAAGGAGGCGGTCGTGTGTCTGTCTGCTTCTCCGGCTCTGGCCATCCGGTTCATCTTCTTCTGGCCCAGCTTCTTCAGGCGCTCGGCCTTGCTGCGGGAGGTCGTGTCCGTCACACCGTCGACCAGACGGTTGGTGGCCGGCTGGCTGCGGGCGCGGCTCTTGGCGCGGGCAATCGCCTGGCGAGGATCCGAGCCGTCGATTTCCATGGCGTCGCCGGTGTCGATCTCGCTGCGGGTGGTGGTGCGGCCGCGGACCTGGCTCTGGGAGCGGGCGCGGGCGGCAGCTGCGTCGACGTCGTAGCCGGCCGCGTCCAGAGCCTGCTCCATCTGCGACAGCTTCTTGGCCTTGGCGCTGCGGGGGATGGCCGCCCGGTTCTTGAGCGACTTACGCAGCTTGGCGTCGTTGCGCATCAGCGCCTTCTTTTCGCGGATCAGGTCCGCCTTCATGCGGGTGTCTGCGTCCTCGACGTCCTCGACGCTCTCGTCCGAGTCGTAGTAGCCCTCCGCCTCCAGCTTCTCTTCCTCTTCCTCCAGCGCGGCCAGCTTCTGCTCGATGTCCGGGTCCACAAAGTCGTAGACGTTCTTGCCGTTCCAGACCTCGGGGATCTTGTCGTGCTTCCACTCGTCGTCGGCGAGCGTGTAGTTCTTCTTGAGGTCGACGTTGTACACACCCGCACCGCCGTTCTCCTCCTCGATGTCCCTCTCGAGCTTCTTCCGGTTCGGGTCCTCCTTGTCGTATTTCTTCAAGGCCTTGACCGCCTCGGGAATGAACGCCTCACGCACGCCACCGACAGGCTGTGCCACGTGGATACGCGCCAGCACGTCGCCCAGACGACCTCCGGGGGTCCCGGAGCTGTTGGTACCGGACTTGAGCTTCTGAGCAACCCGCTCGGCCAGGAGCTTGTCGCAAGCAGCGTTCTTCACAGCCGTGACACCCTCGGTGGTTGCGCACGACACCTGCAGCATCTCCACATCGCCCGACTTGAGGATCTTCTGGATCTCCTCCTGGTATTCCGGTTCAAGATCCTCGGGACGACGGACGTCAATCTTGTTGACCACCAGAAAGACGATCTTGTTGGCAAACAGAGGTCTGATGCTGTGGAAGAGCTTGATCTGATCGGCGACCGAGTAGCCACATTGCTCGGAAAGATCCATGAAGTACATGATGGCAGAGCGAAGATGGGCAATAGCGGTAATGGACTGCATTTCAATCGTGTTCATTTCCTCCAGAGGATGGTCCAGGATACCAGGGGTGTCAATAGCCTGGAATCGCAGATACTTGTAGTCGAAATGGCCGACGAACAAACTCTTTGTGGTGAAAGCATAAGGCTGGACATCGACATCGGCACGGGTGATGCTGCGCAAGAAGCTGGACTTTCCGACGTTGGGGTATCCGCAGATCAGGAGAGTTCGGGTGTTGGGATCAATGGAAGGGAGACGACCCAAATGCTGGCGAACCTGCTCCAGATAGACAAGAGGATCCTTGAGACGTCTGCAGATGGTGGCCATACGACCCAAGGCGGCACGCTTGAGCTGCTTGCACTGGAATAGAGACTGAGCATATTTGATGAGGCGGACATAGTCGCGGGACACGGTTTCGATGAGATGCTTGGCCGTCGATACCTGGCCGAGAGCGATTCTGAAGTGGTCGGCATCATAAAGAGTGTTCATCAAATCCTTGTCTGAATGATATTAGTTACAGAGAGAATGAAGTCGCAATCAATGCAGGGACATACGGAAAGGATGGATATCCTGCAATCTGGGGAATCCATCGAGAATTGCCTGAAACTTTTCGCAGAATGTTTCCTGAGTATATTTGACCTTTCGAGTGTAGAAACCTATTGTTGCGCAGAGAATTTTCGTTAGCGCCACTGTTCCCTTTGAGGGCATAGAAATCGGACGGATATAGCATCCATTCACACATCTATGCAAAAACTGAGAGATTGACCATACCTCTAATACGACTGATCTTGAAACCAGCACGTATCTGTGTAGGCAGCTGTCTCTGTGTGCGACTGAGAACGATATCCAAGAACTCCTGGTTCGTTGGCACAGGTGGGATCTAAGCAAGCGGTGAAAAAAACATCAGTTTGGCTGTTCTGAAACGGTATCTGAGAAATATATAAATCAACAAGACAACTTACATCCTTCCAGGTGGTCTTCATGATGGGCACCGGCAAGAGAAACAAAACTTGAAAGACTCTTGCGATGGTTTCCCAGTGGACGAGCTGATGGAGGAGTTGTTGATAGACGGAGGGAAAAAAATTATTTGCGGGCGGTCGGGCGGGCAGATTTTGGCGGGCGGTGAACAGCGCAGATTATGTGGGGAGGGAAAGTAGCGAGATTATAGTCACAGAGAACAGATAATATTTAATCAAAGGAAAAGATAGAAGAATTACCTGTTCTAATCATAATCATGTACATTGACTATCATCATGGGAGTATGGTTACACATAAGATGGCTGAAAACCCAGTCCCTCCGTCCCAGAATCACGACAGAAACTCCGTTGCTTTTTCCTCGTTAAAGCCCACCATCTAAGACCAAAAACCAGAGTGTGACCCATTAACATGCAAGCTCAGGGGAAAGAGAAATGGGAAGATAAAAGACAGAGTGAATAACAAACAGATGACATCAATCTTGCCGTACGTGGACACGCATTACAGGACTCGAAGTAGTATGAGCCATTGGTCATGATTATTCCTGGCCGAATTCCAACACCTGATCCAGTTAGCATTCACAATCTGAGGAGTCTATACATTTTCTAATCAAGAAGAACTTACCAGGTCAGTCCATCCGCCACCGCCAAACTGACACTTGCTGGGACCCCGGTTCACAAACCCAAAAGACTCGTAGAAGGGCACCAGATGGTCATGCGCAATGATGGAGATGCGGTCTGCGATCGCGGCTTCCCTGATCCGCTGGATATATGACTTCATCAAAGTGCTCCCGACTTGCTTGCCCTGGTGTTCCGGAATTACGGCAAGGGAATGGATGGCGATTGTGCTGCCATACTCGTCGTGTCCGATTGTCTCTCCATTCTCCACAACGACGCGCTGACTCCTCCAGTCGGACGGGAGCTTCATGGCATTGTCTGTGACAAGTTGTGCTGAGGTCCGCGTGGCAATAATGTGGCC
>JAABUG020132397.1:0-19335 GCA_011319215.2 Scortechinia acanthostroma
ATAAGTTTAATAATTGCAAGATGAATGTTACTAATATCTTGAAACTCATCAATTAAAATATTTGTGAACTTAGCTTGGACTTTGTATCTAATTTCATTATCATCTCTTAAAATTTGAAAAGTCTTTATCAAAAGATCATTATAATCTAGAAATTTTTCTTCCAATAGATATTCTTGATAAAGCTTAGTGATTTTTATGTTAAAATCATTTTCTCTATTCTCTTTAAGCGTATTGATTATATCATCTTGATAATAATATTCTCTTTTAGTTTTATCTATGAAACTAATAATTTCTTTAATTTCTTTCTCAATACGCCCTTTAGCTGAATCAAATTCTTTTTTTAATATCTTCTTTATGATAGCTTTCTGATTATTTGCATCACAAATCTTAATAAAAGAAGAATTTAAAGATTTCAAAAATTTAAAGCAAAAACCATGAACATTGTTAATTCATAACCTAGAAGCTAGTTTTTTACCAAATAGGACGATCGCTCGATTAGAAATTTCCCTAGTCGCTTTTCGGGAAAAAGTGATAAGTAAAATCGAAGAAGGATTAATGTTTTTAGAATTAATTAGGTAATCTACCCTGCTAATTAAAGTTTTTGTTTTACCACAACCTGGTCCTGCAATTACACAAATTTGCTTTTCTTGAGCGGTTACTGCTGCTTTTTGGGAGGAATTTAGTTCGTTTAAAATATCATTTTCAGACTTATTAGATCTGAATAAATTAAACAGATTCTTGAACATTTAGTGATTTATAATTTTCTATAATATTTGTTTTTTATTATAAAAGAAATTAAAAAAATATAAACTACCTAAAAAGTCTGAACAAAGGTGAAATTTAAATCGGTCTACTTTAGAATAAGAGTTAGAAAGACTAGCTTACTGCTTTTCTTGTAAAGATTACTATTGAAGATGCAACTATTAAAAATGTTTATCGTTGCAATAGTTGTTAATAATAAATCATAAATTCAACTTGTTTAGATATATTTTTTTAATTTCTTCGCAAGTTTTTCTTCGTATAAGAGTTTTGAACATTCTCAACAAAATAGTTTTTCTTCCACTTCATGATTTTCTATCCTAGGAAATGGATAGTGCTTTTTGATATTATCTCAATTTAATTCCATTTTCCTTTCTAAATGAGCTCTACTACAAACATTACAAATTAATTCTTTTCTGCAGATTTGTCAGTGATTAGTAGCGCCTAATGACGAATTAATAATTAACGATGTTTTAGTAAGTTTAATTATTAATTATCCCTTTTAAAAATGTTAAATATTGCATTTCTTTAGTGAGCGATGTGTAATCTGTTGAAAATAAAGAAAGACTACTGAAATTGATGCTTGTAAAAAAGAATTTATCTAATTAAGAAAAATTACTATTGTTGTTCTGCTTCTATAATACAAGCTTCCTGTGCAAAGCCTTGTTCAATGTTTTGATCAATTTGTTGAATTTCCTTTTGCAATTGTTCTATTCATTCACTTAAACCTGATTCAGTTTCCCAACTTTCTCATGGATGCTGTCCAGCTAATTTAGCTTCAGCGATTTGTAATGCTTGAGTTTTTTCGATTATCTTTTCTGACTCATTGACATCCTCTTTTAGTGATTCTAAACATTCTTCTAAAGTCATTTCACTAACTTCATTCAAATCTGTATTTTCTTCAATTAATAGAGGATTTCTTAGATTATTCCTTCTTCTGGTGTTAGTAATAAAAGGAATAGGAGAGATAAGGATCTTTATTTGGTAAAATGTTGCATTATTCCCTGATTTTTTAATAGCTAAACCTATTATGTCAGAAAATCTAAATTCATCGGCGAGAAATCTTATTACATTGCTGCGAACATTATTTTGGAAAAAGCTGAGATAGGAATATCTGTAGTTTTTTTCACTATCACCCTGATTTGTATAGCCATTGTAAAATTCTTTAGTTTGATTACTTCTTATTCCTCATCTTGATACAGGAATCAATGATCCTTCTCACTTGAAAGTTTCTCCTCCGGTGACTGAATAAAAAGGAGGCTTTGTTCCAACGCCTGCTTTTACAATATTATAACAATAATCATTAATTTTTCCTGATCACCCAAATCCTTCAGCTACAACTAAGTTTTCTTTTGCAGAAGCCACATCACCAATAATTTCTATGTTCTCAATATGTTTTGTTTGCTCTTTATCTCAAACTTCTCTTCACATGCCCATTAACTGATAAGGTTTTGCAATATTGCAATATTGGTCAAGAACTTTTTCATTGTCTAATTGAAGTGGTGATTGAATTGTTCTGTGCATTAATACGACAACTCTTCCATGTTTTGCGTACATTTCTATTGTTTTCTTGACAGTTACTCTTTCTGTTGAATCTATAAATAAGTTGCTTATTTCCTCGGGTTCCATTGCATCGGCAGCAGCATAGATTAGACCTTTTCCCTGTTCTACATTATTGATTATCTCACTAGCTTCCATTGATCTTCCTTGAAACGGATCACGTTTTTTCGCTCGATCTGCTATAGAATTTGCTATACTTTCTAAGACTGAATAAAAAAAACCGAATTCATACCTTTTGACAAACTCGTACAGTCTTATGTTTGGATTATAAGCCATTGTTTTTTTGATTTCCTTTTACTTGAAGTGAAATGAAGTTTTGTTTCACGTGTACTTTTTAAAGAGAAAAAATTAATTTCAAGGTGATTAATTAGTAAGTTGAAACTAATGCTTTAAAGAGAGGTTAAAATTAACTTTTAAGAAAGCTATTTAGGGAGCTAATTTTAAACTTTTTGAAAATTGCTAAGAGATGCCTATCTTTTGGATTATCATGATGTCTTTTATAAAGCTCAGGTTCTTTGAAACGACCTTCGGCATCTTTATTGATGTAGCAAAGCTTCCTTGATAACTGATCAACTACTTCATTAGTAATAGGATGAACAGTGACAGAAATATCGTCACCTGAACCGGAAATAGATAATTCATTAGGGTCAATAATTTCAAAATGATATCCATGTTTTCAAGAAGAAAAGTCAAAATTTAGTGGAGTTAGAATCATTTTGTGAATATCACGCTTACATCTGTGATTAAATGACAAACATTTCTCATCTTTACATGAGCAAAGATTATTATTCTTATGAACAAAATCATACTCTTTCAATACCTTATTGAAAACTTGAAGATAATGACACTTTATTTTGCATTCATGAAATTCTCTTAAAATGATTAACTTTTGATCTTGTAAATGGAAATTTGATTGAAAGTACAAACGTAAGAATTTTCTTAAATCTCTTCTTCATTTTTTTAAGCTCGAAGTATGTGGTTTCTTGAGAGTATGAAGTTTTTGCTTTGCTGTGTAGAGATTAGAAATAAATTCAAAGTGATTTCGAAAGCATTTTCTTATCTGGCTTTGGAGTTTAGGAAAATAACTAGAATTTCAATCTAATTCATTCAGTTCTAGAAATAAAGGAAAGATTCAATCAAGAAATGTCTCTGAATCTAGAAATGGCTGTAAACAATTACTCTTGTCATCCTTACTAATAATCTCCTCTTGAGAAGTAAATAGTTTAAATCTAGCTCAAATCTATAAAAATTATTTTGAATTCAATTGATGAATGGTTTCATAGGTGGCGTCTATGAAACTAGCTAAGTTTTTCTGTCGTGATCGACTTAGCTAGTTTAAATCCCTTTCTGATTTTTGAATGATCTTCACGTTATTATTTCCTACTTAGTAACTTTTTCTTTGTCTAGCCTCCGCTTTAGACGCTTATTTTCATAGTATTTCTCTTTGTTCTTCAGATAGAGCTGATGTTTTCTTTCTTTAACATAAGCGAGGGAATTATACTGTTTCGATCATTTTGATCGATCCCTTTTAAAAAGTGGCTTTTTAGCACGATTTGAATCATTTTCAACAATTCTATCTTGAAACTTCTTAAATCGTTCAGAAATTAGCTGTCAACCGTGTTGAAAAGAAAAGATATTAGAAAATCTTTTTCAGAATGTTTTTCAGCAGAGAAAAATCTGCAGAAAGATAATTTTTAATGCTAGGAAGATATTGATCATACTTGAAATGAATAGTTCGTGCTCTATAATTCTTTCTTTGTTTGCTCTTTAAAGTAGAAAAACCTAAACTTTTGAAATAACGAAAAGAAGATTTTATAAGTTGTGAGAAGAATTGAAAATAATGCGAATAAAAAGAGCGAAATTCAAGCGATTGATTGAATTCGCGAGTTATTCGTTAAATTGGAGATAAAGATGCCTATTTCGATCGTTGTTAACGTATTATTGAAAATGGAAGGCATGATAGTTCGAGTAGCATCTAAAAAGAGGATTGTTTGCAGTTTAAGTTTACTTTCAAAATTAAGTCGTTGAATTGTAATTAAGTCTTGTTGACCGAGTTCAAGATTTATTTTTGTCTTGATTAATTCAGAATTTAATTGCTCAATTTGATTAAATAATTGATTTCTTTCCAAGTTATTACCAGAAAGAGTTCTCTCAATTTGCTGTTTGATTTGTGCATTTTCCCAAATAGTTTCGTATTGTTGTTGACGCTCAACTTTACGGATTTCTTCTGCTTTTTTTTGATCTTGTTCTCATTGTGCGAAAATTTCTAAATTACTAGCTTCACGTTTTTGGTAAGTTTCTATTTTTATTCTTTGCAAACCGATTTCATTTTCTAGTTTAATAATTTCAATTTTCAAAGCTTGCTCGTTGTTCATTAAAAATTCTACTTCTTTTTCCAATTCTTTTCTGGTGTTAATAATATCTTTCGATTCGATTTGTTTATTTCATTTATTTTGCGCACTCTTAACTGCAAATTCATAGCTACTAAGCTTTTGGATCAAGCTCTTATTTAACTGTTCAAATTTAGCTATTTTAAAAGCGTCTTGCTTTACTTGTTCAAATAAAGAGTTAATAATGTGCTCTTGCTCTTTACTCTTTACTTCAAGATCATTCTTTTCATGAATATTTTTTTGATTAAGAGCAGAGATAACTGCAGTGTATTCTAATTCAAGACTTTCAATTTGATTACTTCGACGTCATAATTGATAGTCATAATAAACTTTATCTTTAGCATCTCTATTAAAAATATTTCATGTTGTACCAGCAATATTTCCTACAAACTTAGCAGTCAACTTTCCTAAATTATCACTTATTTTTCTCTCTGTTCAAATTTCGACTACATTACCTTTTTTTTGATAATCTTTCAATTTTTCAATAATTTCTTTACATTTAAAATTCTCTTTATCTTCATCGCAAAAAATATATTGTAAATTCTCTGGTAAGTTTTCTAAATCAGAACCAATGTTCAAATTGCTAATATGCAAATGTTTTAATTTTTTCAGATCAAAAAATTCTTGCAAAGAGCCAAAAAAACTATTACTTCCCTTCGCTTCTTTATGAACGCTATTCCCAATTCAGAGTACTTTCAAATTAATTAACTTTTTGAAAACATTTAAGCTTTGCTCCGAAAGATTATTGTCAGATACATATAGCTCAGTTAACATCTCAGGATTAAGAGATGAATAATCAAATTCAGTTAAAAGATTTCTATTAAAAGCAACAACTTCCAATTTTTTTAATCCAATTAAAGTTAGACTAGTAATTTTATTATGCTGACAGTCTAAGAATTCTAAATTAACAAAGTCAGACAAGTCTAAATCTCCTTCTAATTCTGAAACTCCATTTCATTTTCCAATATTTAATTCAGTAATCTTATGTCTTTTTCCTTTTGGATAGTGCTGATCCAATCATTCTTGAGCATTAACCATAACTATTTCATAATCCCAGTAGATGAATTAACTACTCAGACTCCAGTATTCAATGTATTTTTTAGAAAAAAAATTTTCACTTTGGAAATAATTAATTCTAAATGATCATAGTAAATAAAAAAAAGTAAAAATAGGCTTTTTTCATAATGGTATTTCTTCCTTTAATCTGTTAAAAAGCATGATTAATACAATGCATTGGTCGAAAATGATCACAATATAACAGAAGAGAAAGATAAACCTTTTTTTCAGGGTAAAAATGCAGAATCAACTATTAGAATTATTTGTCTAAGAAAAAAGTGTCATTTTTAAAGGTGAAAGAATGGGTCAATTTGAGATGATTTTGCATTTTCATCTCAAAAAGTGTCATTTTTTTACAGCCAAAAAAAGGGCTAAAAAACAAGCCACAATCTAATACTAAAAAAAAAAGTTGCAAAGGTGCCTATATAAGAGGGAGCCCGCTTTTATTGCAACTTTTGTAACTTTTAACAAAAAAATAAAGATAAATAACTTGAAAAAATTTAAGTCAATTTATTCAATCTGAAAAAAAGTGTTTTTTTTTTTAATTCAATGAATTGTAAAATTTTTTTTAGGTCATTCACAAGTTAGGAAAAATGCAAATGACACAGTTACAAGATTATTTTACAAAAAAAACAAAAAAACCAAATTGGTTAAAGATAAATTCCCCCCAAATTCAGAAGTATGATCTGATTATTGGCTGAGACACCGAGTATCAGCAAATCCCAAAAGAAATGATTGTGGATCCTATTTCTTATCAGTATTCTGCTTATCATTTATCTTCAGACTCCTTTCAAGAAGGTGTGATTTATTCACAAAGATTAAAAAAGATTAAAGCTAAGAGATCCTATGAAAATATTTCTCTTTCTCAATTTTTAAAGAAAATAATTCAGAATTTAGACCTAGGATTTTCTTATCGAAAAATTGACAAATTCAAAATTTTACTAATTGCTCACTACTCAGTAGCAGAGTTTTCTGTGCTTAAAAATCGAGAAGAATTAATTCCTCATTTAACTGAAATTCGTAAAACTTTATGTTCTTTCAAACCTTTTAAGCAAAAGATTACATGAGATAAAACACATACCGTTGATGTAGAAATTACGTGAAGAGACACATTTTTATTAGCGCCAGAAGATCGTTCTAAATCTTTAGCTGAAATATCAAAAATTACTAGTTGTGAAAAGATAGATTTAACCAGTGAATTGCATGGTATAAAAATCGATAAAGGTAGGTTGCGAGAAACTCTACTAGAGGTTAATAAATCACTCTTTGAAAAATATGGGATAGTTGATGCCAGAATATCTTTGGAATATTATTGTTATTATGTTTCTTCTTTTTATGAATTATCAAAAAACACACAAGAACCTTTAACAGTTGGTGATGCTAGTGTTAAATTTTTCCTGCAAGAAATTAAAACAGAAGGAAAGAGAATAGGTTTCTCTGAAAAAGATCAATTATTAAAAAAATTATTAGGGTTAGAAGAAGTAAAAATTCTAAAAAAAGGTCGACAGCATGCAAAAAATTGGCGAAGTATTAATCGGTTGGTGAGTGAATACTTCGCTGCTCTTTCTTATCTTGGTGCCATTAATACAGCTTACCAAATAGGAGAATCGAAACATGAAGATAGACTAATTGCTGATTGTGACTTCTCTAAAGCTTACCCAACAATCCTATCCACAATTCCAATAATCGATTGATCAAAAGCTACAAAAAAAGACTTATCATTGAAAGATATTCAAACGTTAGAGGATGAAATTGAAAAAGATTATTGCAGAGTTGGTTTTTTCAGAGTTGAATTTAAACATCCGGAATCTGTTTATCAACCTGCTCTACCAGTAAATACCAGAGCAGGAATTATTTATCCACTCGAAGGAATCTCTTTCTGTACTTATTATGAGCTTCTGGAAGCAATTCGTTTGGGTTGTGAGATAATTAACGCAAATCAAATTGAAAGTGTGTATTTTGAGCCTCTAGTAAACAAAGGAAAAGTAGTGCAAGCATTCAGTTGATTTCTTAAACTTTTAGTTAATAAAAGACAAGAATATACAACGAATAAAAGTGATCCAAATTACAAACCAGAAAATGAATTCTATAATTTACTACTCAAGCTAATGGCAAACAGTTTCTATGGTAAGTTGGCACAAGGAATTATTGAAAGAGCTGTTTTTAATCTGAAAGGAGAAAAAGAAGCTTTAAAGCCTTCACAAATTACTGTTCCTCATTATGCAGCGATCACAACTGGAATTATGAGAGCTGTTTTAGTAGCAATTGTGAATGAGCTAGCGAAAGGTGCAAATTCAACCATTTTAAATGCGACCACAGATGGTTTTATGCTTTCGCTGGTAAGACCTCTTAATTTTAAAGAAGTAATGAAGAATGGACATTTGATACCACAAAATTTTTCTGAATTATGACCCGAAATTTACGCAAAAATTAAAAGTTTACCAGCAATAAAGTTAATGAGAATTGGTCAGAAAAATTTAGGATTAAAAGAAGATAATTGATTAGAAATTAAACATCTTGGCGATGAAGCCTATACTTGAAAAACTCGGGGTAATTACATAAACTATAAAGGAAAAACTCAAAGTATAGCTAGAAGCAGTATTCCGACTTGAATGATAAGAAGTTCGGAAGATATGAGAGAGTTTGATAAAGAATTAGCCTTAAAAAAAGAAAATTTTATTAATAAAAAGAATTCCGAAGACATCGAATTTAGGATGATTGAAGAAAATCTTCTAACTAATTTCCGAGATATGAAGAAAAATAATTTTGATTTAGCTACAAAGATTAGTAAATCGGGAGAAAAAAGAGAAAGAAAGATCATTCTGGACTATGACTGAAAGAGAATTGTAAATGAAGATGGTTCAACTAGGCCTTATAAAAACATAGCTGAGTGAGAAACATATTATGAAAAGAGAGAAAGACTTCATAAAAAAGGTCTCAGAGCGAGTGTTGAATCAATGGAAATGTCAACAGGAATTGGCAGAATTGAAAAGAACAATAAGCAAACAATTCTGAGGATTTTTATGTCAGCTTACTTACAATTGGAGTGAAAACCTAAATCGCAGAAATATTTAAAAATTATTGAAATATTGGAAGTCTGGAGAAAAAAAAATTATCCGAGTATTCCAGAAGTAAAATTGAATACTTTGAAGTCCTGAAAAAAAAGAAAGTTTATTTTAAATGGCTTACCAAAGACAAAAAATGTGTTAGAATTAGTGAGCTCTTTAGCGAAAGTATTCAAAATTTCAATTAATCCGAAAAGAGAGAAATTGTTATTTAAAGAAAAAATAATTTAGAATTTCTGAAAAATGATAATTCAGAAAGTATGAATTCATTGATATACTAATACTTACCCAGATGTTATAGTCACTTAATAAACTCTGTATCTAGTTGTAAATAAATTAAATTTCTTTTTTTTCTTTATTAATTTAAAAAGAATTAATTATATTCTAAATAATTGATTGTTTATTCTAGCTATAATTTTCGCAATAACAATTGTTTTATGAACTTTAAAAAAATGTGAAGAGAAATTTTAAAATAAATGAAGACATTAGCAATTGTTGGCACAGTTTTAGGTTGTCGTGGCACAGCTGTTTTTTTCTGTAGCTACTGGAGGTACCGGTTTAATTATACAAAAAAGAAGGAATAGTTCAGGAAATATTTTTACAAAAAAGAAATTAAAAGAATTATAACAGCGAGACAAAATTGACTATTGGGTAGTCTTTCTTCTGATTCACCTTTTCTCGTTGAACTTAATGAATTTGAACAAAACATTGCTATTTTAGAACAACACCGCTTAATCTGACTAATGTTTATGTGGGTCTTTTTTCGCTAGGAAGTTTACTAATTTCTCTCACGATTCAAAAAATTAGAAAAAAATAGAAGAATCTTTAAGGATAATTTTTAAATAATGGAAAAGTATAACATATCAAATCCTTGATTACAACCACAACAATGATCATGAAAGTCTATTGATTCACAAAAATATCAATATTTCTACGACAACAGTACTCCCCAGTATTGTGTTTGTAAACGCTGTGGAACTAATGATTCAATCAATGGTAGAATTCGAGATGGTAATAAATACTTTACTTACAATTGTTTGAATTGCTGATTTAAAAAAGACGGATTTAGTTCTCTTTACATATTAAATGAAAGTAGTTTTGATTATTCAGAAAAAACATTGAAAAAGTATACTTACAAAATAATTAGGAAAAAGATTTGAGAACAAACTGATATGTATGGTTGACGAATCGAAGTTACTAATAAAGAAACTAAAGAAAAGAGAGAAGATTGACTATTATTTGATCAAAACTTTAGAAGAAATCAAACTGTTTTAAGAAATTATGTCAATGCTGACATCGATCCATTTTTAGAAAAGCTTTTTAGATTAGCTGGTCACGAAAATGTTGAAGTTTTCGATGATAGTAAATTGAAAGTAGCTACTGAGCAGATTCCTCTAATCACTGCTAACGAAAGTAGTTTGCCGAGATTTGAAGAAATTGCAAAGTCTTACGAGGACAATTCAAAAGAAGATTTTACAATTGTTAAAGAACTAAGAACTGAAAATTTAAGACTTATTAATGAGAAAAAATCAAATTCTAACCCACAACCAAGTTCATTAATTGTTTTTTTACTTCTTATTTTCATTATTCTAATGTTAGGAGGTATTATACATCGAATAATTAGGTTTAAAAAAAGTACTGTAAAACTAAATTAATAAGGAAAAATTAAAAATTAACATAATCTTAGAATTTTGAAAAGGTTATTCTCCAATTATGATTTCTAAATTTATTTGTCGCTGTTCTCGAGAATTTGAAAGCTTTTCACAGTTCAAACTTCATACATCTACCGATCATCATTGTGCGAATATTTCACTTAATCATATCATTAATAGCTGAAGATCTAATCGAATGGAATTTAAATTTTATTGACAATTCATTTGCGAGAGTAATCAATCTTGTAGAGGAAGAAAGTTTTCATCTGGAGCCATTACAGCAATCGCTAATCTAGATAAGAGAAACGGTAAAATTTTTATTGCTAAAACTTATCCTCTCTCTTGTCAAAAGTGTAAAAAAAATGCATCTTTCATAGATTCAAATTTACTTAATCAACATTTAATTGAAAAAGTCTATCAAAAACTAATCTTTGCTTCATACCCAGAGAATTTCGAAAAAGTTGAAATCAGAGAAAGAGAATTGACTGGTCATCTTCAATCACTTTGCTCTCGTTGTCGAGAACTTGGCTATTTATGTCTAACAGAAAATAATTCAACTAATTCAACTAACGGTATTCTTACTATTGAACAAAGTTTCAATAAAATGAGTATCTAATTGAAGCAAAAATATTAAAAAATGATATCTTTTCTAATAACAAATTATACACTCTTTTTTGTGATAATAATTAAATCTTTTTCAATCATTTTTTGAAACTCTAAGTTCATTTTTTTTCAACTAACTAAATCTACGATAAATGATAAATTAGAGTCTTCCAAATCTCCCTTTAACTTAACTATTATATCACGAGCTATCTCTTCTTTGTAACAAAGATCCAAATCAGAAAATGGACGCGATACTTTCTTAACTCGTGAACCGTAAGCATAAAATTGATAAGGATATTTAGAAATAATTTCTTGAAGAATTTCCCAATCTCTTTTCCCAATTTTGATCATAATTAAAATTCTTTATTCTTCATTTTTCAGTGCTAATTTTTTAATTAACTTATCGAATTCCTCAAAAAAAAGTTTGAAAAGATTAAGTAAATCATTTAATATTTCTTCTTGATAAGTGTGAACTGTTAAATTTCTTTGTTCAGCAAATTCAAACCAAACTTGTGGGTTATCTATGTAACCAAATTGAGCAGCTATTCGGAAAGTTTCACGAGGACTACTGACAATTATACCTTCTCGAGATATGAACTTTTGAAGTGTTTTTCATGATAATTCATAACAAATTTCAAAAGCTTGTACAGCCCCCATTCCACTTAAATCGTCTAACTTTTCATTTTCTAATAGAAATAAGAATTTTTCCAGTATTTTTCGCATTTTTACTAGAGAATTTATATTAATTAATTGTTTTTCCATACAAAGGTTTATTCATATACATAAGATAATGTTAATAAAAATATTTATCTATTTTATTAAAGAGGAAAAAATTCACTACTAAATTTTTCCTTTAATAATATTTTTTATTAATATTTAGATTTCTTATTGCTCGGCAATAAAAAGTACTATATAAATCAATTATGGCAAACTGATACGAAGATAACTATCCATTTAAGAACTTCAGTGAACCTCTAACTGAGTTTTGAATTCTCAATAATTTCAATAAGGCTAGTACCCGGGGTTGACTAGAATCTGGCTTGAAAGAAAACGACTATGACTTTGCTGAATGATTAGCACAAAAAGGAATCACTCCTGACTACTTCCTTGAATTTCGTGACTATCAAAACAAACAGGAGGAAATGGAAAAAGAAAAATCCACAAAAACTATTTCTCCCGACAAGCTGGTAGGTCCAGGTCTCGAAATACTTGACCTTAGTTCTTTATCACAACAAATTGGATTTGACCAAGAAAAAGCCAAAAGAAGAATTGAACTTTATAAACGACTTGATCAGGGTCAAAGATTAAGAACAAAAATAACAGCTGTTGACGAGATGTATTGAGGATCTTTACGTTTTACCATTGCTGATCATTATCGTGATTGATCTAGTGAGGATCAACTGATAAATTTTTTCACTGACAACATTGAGCCTTACACTAGTTGAGAAGTAGGAGATCTAATTGAAATAGATTTGGAAAGATTGAATAGCGAAAAGTGTTCAATTGAGCCTCTAAAAGAACAAGATAAGCATATTGTTTCATTAATTGAAAAAGTTGAAAAAAAGAAGTCAACTGTCAGTAAGAAAGCAAATCAAAACGCCAAACTAAAAGCTAAAGTTAGTAATCTAGAGTGAGAAATTAAAGATTTGAAAAATAAGCTTGCACAGAAAGAAGAAATTATTAAACAGCTGAGAGAATCTAATGATTGTCTCCAGCAAGAAGTTTCTAAGTCTGTTGAAAATTTCAGATTTATTGTTTAATGATGAATATAAGAAATAATATTATTTAATTATCGAAATTAGGAAATATTCTATTTTTCCCACTAATTAAGAGCGAATAATGCAATGCTGAGTAAACTTACGATAATTTCCTCACTTTCTCTCGCTAACGTCATAAATACACTATTTAGAAAAGGAAAACTATTCTATTACTTAAAGAATTTCTTCACAAATTCAAGAATTGCAATAATTATTTCTTTATCAGCAATTATAAAACGAATATCTATTATTACTATATTATCAGTAGTTATCTAAAAGAGCGAAAGAAACTTCATAAAACTTCATTAAATATGGAGAATATTATAAATGGAAAAAAGTAATAAGCGAATTAGTTTAGATTCTGGTTATGGATCAGCGGGCACTTCTTCTGCAAAAAAAATAGAAGAAAGTCTTTCTGCAATTGAAAAATCTCAATCTTCAATTTATAAAGTTTTTGAAAATGAAATAGTTTTAAAACTTGAAAAAGATCCGAAAAACTGGAATAAAATTCTTACTAAGTTAAAAGAAATCATTAAGGATTACAATGATTGAGCAGAACTAGATTTGACTTGTATAAAAAAAGAGAATGTAAAAACTTCTATTAATGGTTTTTCTATTCTTATGTTGACTCAAACTAAAGCTGTTTTAGAATCAGATTTCTTAGTCAGTCTTATTGAGATTTACGAAGAGAAAACGTCGTTGAAAAGCAAAAATGTTTTCTCAAATTGTTTTCAGAGAAAAGGTCTGAATTTCATGCATTGTTTAGCAGAGCAGTTTGCATTAGAAGGTGAATTAAAAGGTTTTCTTAATGAAAATCAATGAAAAATATACACCGAAATGTGTTCACGTTACCCAGATCTTCTTAAAGCAGAAGACGTTTTTGAAAGAACTCCTGACCAAATAATCTACAGCTCTGGTGTCCTGTAAAAGCGCATGAATATTAGTCGAGAATAATTGTAATGAAAAAGCCACTGATTAAACAAGAGAAGATTGATAATTTACAAAATCTTTTTTTTGAGGGTAAAAAAAAGAGAATTGCTGAAAATCAATCATATGTAGTTGATTATGGTCAAGCATTATCAACTAAGCCTTATTCAAATACTTTAACTTCTGTTGCTCGTCTGGCTTCTATTGATCAAGTTTGTGGTTGCTTGTATTTTAATCAAAAAAGTGAACTTTACTTTTCTACTAATAGTCCTAAAACACCTGAAATAATTCCAACTAGAACTGGAGGGTTCAGCCCTTTTAAAGATTCTTTTGAAAGAAATATTAAACCAAGTATTGAGGAACTTATCATCAACAATTTCAGTGAAAAAGCAAGACTAAAATTTCTGCGTAGTTCCTATCTTCCAATTGTAAAAAAAATAAACAGACATCTTAACACTTTTAAGTTGAAAGAAAAGATAAACTGTGATCTCAATGATCACATATCTTTAGCTGAGAAAGAAATTGCCAATTTGGTTATGAACGAGATAATACTTGTTGATGACTGAAGTGAAAAAGATTTAGATTCAATTGAGTCTTTAAATGTTAGAATTAGAAAATTTCTCAGCGAAAACTTCGAAAAAGACTTCAGTTATGGGAAAGAAATTATAGAAGAGGATGTTCGTTTCTATTTTGCAATTGAAAATCTTGCAATTATTCTTTCTGATTTCATAGAAGTATCTAATCTTCATGAAAAAAAAGAAGATTATAAAGATCTTCTAATTAAAATATTGGGAAAAAATATTAATTTACAAAGAGCTAGATGTCATGGTGATAAAGGTGTGCATTGCGAATGTCGAATGTTAGAGCATATTTGTAGAGAAGTTGATAATAGTAGTATTTCAGTTGATGGCCTTAGAGTTATTGGAGAAGCAATTAAAGAAAAGAAATTCACTATTAGTAAATTTTGTTGTTGATGGTGTAATAAGATATTTCATGCTCTCGAAAAGATTTCGAGAGAGAATAATATTACACTTCAGTCTTCTCTCCTTGGCAATAGCTGTGCATTTTTTCCAGGTTGAAAAAGTCCTATTTTTGAAGATGGAAAACTTTTTAATGCTTTATTCAAAGAAATAGATGATTCTTTGGAATCAATTAAAGAGGATAATTTATTAACTATTATTGACAGGATCAATATCGAGAATTCTGAAGTGATTTCTCTTTACGAGGAAGCGATTCGTGGAATTATTTAATTACTCTTCAATAGTAAATTATTGTTGTCTAACATCTAGTAGTCATTGTTGAGCATCAACCGGTTTTAATTTAATTATTTCGTTTCTCTTTATTTTAGAAATAACTATCTTTATTTATTAAAAAAATGATATCACTGAATTTTTGCAAGCTGAGAAAAATGTGAAAGGATTCTTTAATGGAATGTCGATAAGTAATCAATTGAGCACGGAAGAAGTGAAAAGAGAATTAAAATTATCCTATATCTCACCTTCTTTATGGTGAAGAAGATCTTTACCCGTTAATTCCAAAGAATGAAAAGAATTAAGATTAGAAGTTCTACAAAGAGATAAATACACCTGTTTTTTCTGCAATATTAAGGCTTCCAAGTATCTGATTGTGGATCATATTAGTGGAGATGCGACTAATGATGAGAAAACTAATTTAAGAGTATTATGTCCAATGTGTGATACAATTAGACATTGTGGACTAGCAAGCATTAAAGGGACTTTAACTGCTAAAGAATCTAATTTAAGTCAACTAGAAATAGTAAAGAAAACACAAGAATTCTACTTAAATAATAAAAGATGTCCTGTTGCTAAAGAAATTGATCCTGAATGTAAAAGTACAGAATTAGCACCAATTGAAATAGCAGTGAAAGAAGATGAAGAAATACCTGAGGAAATGAAAAAGTATAAAGGATTCTTTACTAGTAAGGCAAACTTCAAGTTTTTAGAATTCTTACTTTAGTACAATAAAAAGTGAGTCAACTGAAAAGTGACTCACTACGTCTTAGAAAGATTAATCTTTTTTAACTGATTATTAATAATTTCTAAGCTCTTTCTTAAGCTTGAGGTATTTAGAATCAGCAGAGAATTTAATTAATCTTTGTTCTCTACGTAAAATTTCTTTCTTTATTCTTCTTACTTAATATGATGGAGGTTGTACTCTTCGATATTCGACAACTGCTGTGTTGGCAATGGAAAAGTTTAGCTAACTTTTCTCTCACAGTCTTAAATTCAAAAGATTATTCTCCCTGATACGAGTAAAATTGAAGTATCAAATTAATGCAATGGTGACAAAAAAGATATTAATAATTAGTGCAGAGAAAATACAGCTGCTAATCAAAAAAAGGAAAATAAACATGAACAATACAAAATTAAAAGAGTCTTTAAAGAAACCCCATTGAACAGCTTGGGCATTCTTTCTGTTACGCTTATCAAATGTCATTTACTGAAGTCTAACAATAAATAATTCATTAGTCCTTTTCAAAGAGGAGAAGATTCGCAATGCACCTATTTATGGCACATTCTATTTAGCTCATTCACTTCTAGAGAAAAAATTTTTTTCAACATCTTTTTTAATCATTTCAAATGATCTTCTGCTCAATGCTATCTTCTTTCCATGTTTAGAAGAATATATTTTCAGATACTGAATAGCTAGACTAGCAAAGTTTAAATGATGATGAATACCACTGTCCTCATTCTTATTTATGATATGACATATGCTCCACCCTTTTTCCGCATTACCAAGTTTTTTTATAAGTGGATTACTATTAGCTATTCAATATCACTATTCTAAAAATCTCTCGAATAGTTTATTAACGCACATCTCTAATAATGCAGCTTCTTTTATTTTCAATTTAATGGTTTGAAATTCATATTTGAAGAATCCTTTATAGCACATAAAAAAAAAAAATTAAAAAAAGTAAGCTAAAAATAAAAACGACGTTTTTTAGAAGTGGTAGAACAGATTGAAAAAGATTAACTTAGATTGAACTTTCACTTATTGTGAGAATATTTTTCTTCTAGTTACTCAACTAAATATTTTTTTTGAACAATTTGTCCAATTTTATTTAATAATTCTTCTTCTTTTTCCTCTTCATTCCTAATTCATTTCTTTAGTTTAGCTAATTCTTCTCTTAATCTTTGATTTTCTATAATTAGATCATCGCTAATTTCTTCAAGTTTTTGAATAGATTTTTTTAAATCTGCTATTGTTTCACTGGCTGTCATATATAAAGAAATTTTAACGTCTGATTTTAATTAATTGTTAGTAAGTTGAAATGTATCTGATTAATTGATAACCAACTGTGTTTTATTGAATAGAAAATTGTTTTTTTAAACTATTCTTTATTTGTGAGAAAATAATTAGACATAATTCATTTTAAATATCCGCACTTAAGTAGTTTAAGTAGTAAATTCTCTCCTTGATAATAAATTCTGGTTTTTCTTTTTTTGCTTAATAACTTTTATATTTTATTTCAGACTTTAATAATGATTTTGATAAATAAATTTTCTTCGGCTAAAATAAACAATTAGAATCTTATTATTATGCAAAACGCGTTTTTAAAATACTAAAATTAATAAAGAAAAATGCAAGTTTTAGTATTAATAAGAAAAAGAATATAATGAAAAAAATACTTAGGAGAATTAAAACAGTTATAAAAAATCTGCTAACGGTAAAATGCATGCTGATTTATCCAATTTAGTAAATCGAAAAAAATAAGGAAAATATTCTATGAATTTCAATAATCCACTTTATGTCTATGCTGAATGGATATCACAACAAATCAATACAATAGCATTTAAAAAGGCTTATTCTTCTTATCTTTTGAATTCAAAAACAAAGTATGAAAAACATGGTTTCCCTAAGAATTGTGAAGATTTAAAATTTATCTATGAAAGAATTTTTAGAATTGACTCTTCAGTATACAAAGATAATACAACTCTACTTAATCAAATTTCATTTCTTGAAAATAAGTTAGCTATCCTAGAAAAAAGAGAGAAAGATCGTGTTTATTTTATTCTTCAAAAATCTATTCAAAATAATAATGGCGATGATCAAGAAGTAGCTGATAAATTAAATAGCTTGCAGTATCAGTGTAGCGAATTAATTGAAAATCAAAATGTTCTTATTGGTTTGGAAAGTTCTTTAAATGAAGAAATAAATTTTTTAAAAATTACATTGAATGAGAAAGATAAAAAAATTCTAGAACAAGAAAAAGAACTTAGAAAAAAATGAATGACTGATTATGAAAATGATCTTCTTTGGGAAAACTCTTTTAACGATGTTAATAGAAATTCAATAGAAAAAATTAAAAAAGAACTTGAAAGAATTTCTTATTCTACTAAAGTTTTACAAGAAGAAAGTTTTTTCGAATGTAGAAAAATAGTCGAATTTCAACTTAATTACAATATAGTTTTAAATTCAATGGTACTCATAATTTCTTGAATTAATTCTGTTTTCTGAATTTTTCTTATCTTAACGCAAAAATTAATTAATTTTATCAATAAAAAAATAAAGAAAATTGAAGCAATTGGTAATGAAGGAGTTAGTAAAAAAAAATTTTTGAGACTGCTAATAATTTTTTTTAAATTTTCTTTATTTTTTCTAATAATTTCATACTTGATATTTATAACATCCCTTGGGAAAAGTTTTAAACTTGACAGTAAATTAGCTGTAGATGATTTTCTGTACAACGATTTTTCTTTCTAAGTCAGAAACTTGACAAAGAAGACTTTTTTTTCATTTTCTTGATACTTTGAAAGCTTTTCCAATGCATTTAGTTTCTCTAAATTAAGGCGATTGAAATTCTCAATTCTCTCTTGAGCAGACTGTTCAATTACTGCTCTTTTCTCATTCAGCATAGAATATGATACTTCGTTGTTCTTGGATCTTTGAGAATAGAAGTCTCTCCTTGCGCTTCTAACAGTTGATAAGATAATATTCAAGCTTCGGCTTTATGTTGAGAGAATTGCACAGAAAGCTGCTCGAATAAAGTTTGTGATTGAAAAAGCTGTTGATTGTCTTTTTAGAAATTGCTGAATAATCAGAATCTGATTTCTTTTGTGATTATTTACCTCAAATTCTTTAATTTTTCCTTCTAAGTTATTAATTAGCGTGTTTAAATGATTATTGATTGTTGCTTTGCTAGTTATTGTGAAAGAGCTAAAAACGAGCTTCTGTTTCTTCAACACGACTGAGCCAAATTGTTCGTTCTACTGCTTTTTCATGAAGTTGAGAATCAATGACAGCTAAATATTTGTTTTGATTAGATGATAATTGGTTTTTAAAGATTTGTACTGTTTGCTGTGAGAAGATCGCAGCTGCTTCAGAAAGAAGATTGTTAACAACTTCCCAATTAATGCTGGTTTACGGATCAGTGAAGTAATTAAATAACACCACACACTCTAAGAAGATGTTTCGCGACGAATAATAGCCATTAGCTGTGATGCAACAGTTTCTTGGACATAGTAAAATTGAGAAAAAATGAATATGTTTTTATTTGAATAATAAATACTAATGGGTATAGAAAGATTACACAGAAAGAGAATGA